>JASDQU010010591.1:341267-401191 GCA_032191745.1 Picea mariana | reverse complement strand
AGGTGCGCTTAATTTTGATATTTCAGTTGATAAGCATAATTTGGGATGAATAAAAGAAAGAACACCGTTCAACATTAAATAGAAATGAAAATGCTGCCAATCTTCCTTTATCCGACACAAAATGCTAACAACTAAATTTCCAGAGATCAGACTAAATACTTGATAAGCATAACAAGTTCCAATCCAATTTAGAAAATTTACAAGCTAGAAACAGATATGATGAAAGGATCCTTGAATAAAATACCTAAGTTGCTTCCATGTACCGGTCCTTTGTCAAGAAAGAACTTAAAATAAATTAGGCAAGAGAAATCTTCCTTCAGATTATCAAAATTCTGCTCGTTTGAGCATACGCCGGCTATAACTGTAGAAAGAGAAAACCTCACAAGAATGTAGAAAGAGAAAACCTCAAGAGAAAATTGTTGATTCTTCTCGTTTGATTCTTCATGATCATCTAGCTTCATTTCGTGATCATGGCACAAGAATCTTTGCTTGCATTGTTGAGATCCTTTCGGGATCATGGCACAAGAATCTTTGATAATTCCTTTCGGGATCGAGCAGTCAATTTTCCCATCAACGTTTTACCTCTGCTAAACTTCGTGCACTGTTTGCCAACTAAAATATGATTCGGTAGTCAACCATCCTTCTTTAGCAATCACTTGATTCCTCCATTAACTGAAAACCCTAATTTCCTGGTACCTGCGATTGAGTGGAACGTGGAACTACAATGTGATTTTGTCTTATCTCTACAAACAGAACTTCCAAGCCAACAAAACCCTAATTGTTGCACTGTCAACAGGGAAAAATGATTTCAGGAGTTTGGAAGACAAAGTAGGACGAATTAGAGCTTGTTTCAAATCCTGGTAGTGATTCAAAATAATTGGGGTCGAACAAAATGGGAAATGAATATAAGGATCGGTCATTCGATGTAATGATCGTGCATGGATGAAGAGACACTCGCGGGTGGCATAATAATCATTAAATACAATGGTTGAAAGATCATATATAACAAGGGAAATGTACAAGGGTAGTGTATATAGGTATGGGATATGGGTAGGTTATAGGATGGTTAAGTGGGATATGAGTAGAGTATAAGTTTATTAAGTGGGATTATAGGATACATGGAATAGGATAAAAAAATATATGTTATATAAATGAGCTCATAAGTAATACAAATTAAGTTTCTCATGTTTTAATAAACCAAAAAAAATCAAAAGTTGCCTTATTACCTCAAGTTTACCTCATAATGCACGTTAGAATGAATGAAAGAAAGGAAAATTGACACTATTGCTACATTATGTTGAGCTCATGAGATCGATGAATGCATGTTGTTGAACCTTGAATTTCCAAATGATGATGTAGAAGAGATGACAAAAATGATGACATTGTTGGTGTTTGAGATTGATTATGTGTACAAGGGAAAACACATGGATGATGTTGTTGATGTAGACCTATAGAATGATGAAGAGAAGGACCGAGGGATGATTGGGACACTCCAGGCCCTTACTTGTGGAACTGCTAGCTGATAAATGATGGAAACAATTCGATATTATAGACTACATGCCATCTTGTAATTGATACATGGGTCTTATAACTATAGAAGACAGTGGTTACAAGACTTCTCAATGGTTATTGGACTACTTGTAGTTGTTGAAATTGTAAATATTGAAGATGTTATTGAAAGGATGAGCACTAAAGATAAAATATATCAAGACCGAGAGTTGTTGATAATAGAAGAGAACAAAGAATGTGAATGTTGAAGATAGGATAACTGGATTTGAACTGAACATGATGAACTAGAAACTTTAGAACAAGGAAAAAAATTGTTGCAAGCTATCGTTGATACCATAAAATCAGATAGTCTTCAACTTCTACCCAAACCTAAGGTACAATTATTATCATGTGAATAAATGTGTTGATGTTGAGCATGAAAAGAAATCATTGGATTACCAACCATTAAGGTATGTCGTTAACCAAAGTGAATCCACTCACCTTTAATGATAATGAGTGTTAAAGTATCTTAGTTCATCTTGACAACTATGAATAAATGTTTTAATGTTGAATCACATGCAAGATTCATCAATCAAGAGGCATTGATGAATCCCCATGATTGACAACAAGAAGATCTACCATTGATGTATGCAAATCCTAGGACACTATACAAATATCTAACCTTGACCCCGAATAATGTGTTCGAGTTGATGGGGCAAGGTTTGTCAGAAGGAGGGCCTTAAGGAATTCCCCATCAACTGACACAAGGATAGAACAAATGATTTTGAAGAACCATATTACAAAATTACAACAATATGTAGAACTTTATTATGAACTTTTATTCTCTGATGAAGATTCTGGCACAAGAAAATTTAATTGCAGCAGAGATGGCTGCTAAGTGTGGAGATAAGACAATAAGAATGATTATCCCAAGCCCTGTAATGAGAAGGTTTTTCACAAACCCAATTCATATCTTGTTGACATTGTTGTTAAGAAATTAGGCATATAAAAACTCCCTCTTTTTGGGACAAACGAAACTTATATATCTTGTAGTCAAAAATATCCCTTTTATTGAGAAAATCTCGGGGAACATTTGCCAACTAATTACCTGGTTTTCAAGAAAATTCTCTGTCCAAATGCGCCATAGAGCTAGTTTTCACAAAAGGACAATATTTTTTATTCACTTTTTTTTTTCTTGTATATATATATATATATATATATATATATTATTTCTTTTATTTTAATATATTTTTATTTTTATTTTTATTTGAGGAAAGAAGAAATAAATCAAAGCGAGGTTGTAGCACGTTGGGAATCCTTCCTCCTTAGTACCTCCATATCATATTGTTTCTAAATACATTGGACGAATTCTTCTAGGTTGACAAGATGATTTAACAATCTTAGTTGATGCCCATTGACCAAGAAAGAAATCCCTTCCCCATCAATGGTATTGATCTTCATGGAACCATTGTCAAAGACATTCACAACTTCATATGGACCTAACCAGTGTAGGGTGAACTTTCCTTTAAAATTTTTAAACTTGGAAAAAAGGAGAGCCCAATCACCTGGTTTGAACTGCCTCTTCTAGACAAAATTGTCATTCCATTTACTTATCTGTTGTTAGACAAGGGTGGTATGATGGATAATGTCTTGATGCATCTCATCCAATTTATTTAGCTGAAATATCATTTTTTTTTCTGCCTCTAAAATATCCATAGCTAGTTGAAATGTGATTCTAAAGGTCTTCACTTGAAATTCTATCAAAAGGAGAAATTGTTTTCCATACACTAACTCATATGGTGTGAATCCGATTATGTTCCTCCATGTAGTTCTGTAGGCCCAAAGTGCCTCAAGAGGTTGATCTGCCCAGTCATCATGATGTCGATGTATTGTCTTGGTCATAATTGCTTCAAGGACCTTATTTGTGGAATCCACTTTCGCATTGGTCTAAGTATGGTAAGGGGAGGATTTATGGTGTGTGATTTTATATTTCCCAGTGATGGCTTGTACCAACTTTGACATGAACTGCACTCCTTTATTTGTTACAATTTCTCTTGGCACACCAAAATGGGTAAAAATATATTCAAATAGAAAATCAACAATTATTCATTGAGTAGCATGAAAAAGAGTTTTTTCTTCTAACCACATGGTAACATAATAAATACAAACTAAGATACCCCTTTTCTTTTTGATGTAGGAAAAATCATCCCTGCGAAGTCTAGATCCCATTTCTCAAAAGGCTCAATTATTAATTGAGGCTATAAAGGCATCTCATCAAATCGTACTGGGTGACCCATTTGTTGACAACTATCACAACTTTGAACATACTACTTGGCATCCTTGAAGAGGGTTGGCCAATAGTATCATAAACAAAGAACTTTATATGTTGTCCTCTTGTCAGCAAAGTTCCCTCTACATGGCTCTTTGTGACAAGAGATAAATATATCAAACACTTGATATTTGCAGACACATATTATGGTGATCAATTCGGGTCCTATCAGGAATAGGTCCCCTCCACTCCAAGAGTAGGACGTACTGCATTGGACGATCTTCTTCTTCTCACTAGGTGAAATATGTTGTGGAAAATTCCATGTAACCAAATAGTTAGCCACATCTCCAAACCACGAGGAGTTAGCAGATACAAAAAAAAATTGTTCATTAGTAAATTCGTCATCTACAAGAATCACTTGTTCATCATTATGAATTCTAGAAAGGAAATTTGTTACCAAATTTTCCCTTCCAAGTCTATCTAGAATAGTAATATTAAACTCTTGCAACAAGAAAATCCATCTACTCACCCTACCATTAGTTATAGATTTTTTCATTAGGTACCTAATGGCAGAGTGATTGGTTTGAACAAAGATGTCATACCAACTGATGTAGTGTATGAACTTATTAATTGCATGCACAATTGCTAGAAATTCATTTTTCGTAACTATATATTTTAATTCAGATGATATTAAGTTCTTGCTAACAAAATACATGGTGTAATATGATTGATTTTATTGTTGTCCCAACACGGATCCAAGATTTGTGTCAGAGGAATCAATTGAAATTTGGAACGCAAGAGACCAATTTCCCCCCTCAAGATTGGTGCCTAGGTGTGTTTTTCTTTTAGTATCTCGAAATCATATTGGCAATGATCATCCTAGACAAAGTCAGTATCCTAGGTGAGAAATTTAAATAAAGGAGTGGCTACTCATATAAAATTTTCTATAAATCGTTTGTAATAACCATCGTGACCTAAAAATGTTCTTACATATTTTGGAGATTTCAGAACTAGGAGCTTTGATATGACCTCAATATTTGTCGAATCAACTTGAATTTTGGCACTAGATATGAAATGGACAAGAACAATACATGTAGTTTGAAACATATGACATTTAGCATCATTCAAAGCAAGGTTAGTTTCTTGGCACCTTATCAAAACCTTTTTCTAGATTATATAATTCTTCTTGAAAAGTATCATCATATACAAAGAAATCATCCATTTCAACTTCCACATAATCATGTATCAAGTCGGAAAATATATCTAAAACCGCCCTCTGGAAGGTAGTGAGAGCATTACATAGTCCAAAGGGTAACACTTTATAAGAGTATGTCCCCCATAGATATGTGAAAGTTTTATTTTCTTGATCCTCAGGTGCAATCTATATCTAGGTGTAACCACTAAAGCCATCGAGAAAAGATAAATATTTTTTACCAACTAATGTATCCAAAACCTGGTCAATAAATAGAAGAGGGAAATAATCCTTTAAGGTGGCTATATTAATTTCTATATAATCAACACAAATACCCCACTTACCATTCTTTTTAGGTATGATCACAAGAGGTGAGACCCATTGGGTGTTCGATATTGGGTAGATACACTGGGCATCTAGTAATTTTTTAAATTCTTTTTTAACAATGTCTTTGAGGGTGGGATTCATCTGCCTTTGAGGTTTCCTAATAGGACAGGAATTCTCTTGAATGTAAATATGATGAGTGAAAGTGTCATGGTGAATTCCCTTCATATCATGATAGTTCCATGCAAAGGCATTTGTATTTTTTTGAAACATTTTGATTAGTTGTTCCTGATAAATCATAATTTTGCAAAGGATCTAGATGAACTAAAAATCTATGAATTTGATCTTCTTCAGTGAGCACTTTGAACTGCATAATCTAATCTATGGAAGAAATAGATTTAAAATTTTATTCATCACTATTGGTAGTGTCTATCCATGGAGTACTTTCAATCTCATTAGAGGATTTGGTAGGAGGATACAAAGTTACATTTTTCACTAAGTTTGCATGAGAAATAAGCATGTTTCTGGGCCTACAACCAATAAATTCATCTATGGTGGACAACCATGGCCTTCCCATGATCAAGGGATGGCCCCCTAAAGAGGTTTTAGGTTGAGAGACCTTAAATTCAAAAGTATACTCTCGTGATTCTAAATAAACAATCACATCATCTAATACACCCTCATGCTTGATCTTGGATCAGTATGCTAACTCTAAAATAGTGGGTGTAGGACATAGTTTAAGTAACTTTAATTGCTCCATGGTCTGTAGAGTCATGATATTGATGGAAAACCCTAAGTCAGTAAGATTATTTGGGATGAGAATGTCATTGATGCATACTAAAACAAGTGTGTTTACAAGATATTGATACTTTTCCACAAAAAAATGTCCTGACATGAAATCTATTGATCTCCCCACAAATTAGATTTGTGTTGGTTATATATTCTTTCTTCTAGGTTTCTTTACACAAAGTCCCCTAATGGTTTTGGAATAAATAGGTATATCTTTAATGGATTGTAATAGAGGGACCTTGATGCAAAAATTCCTTAATTCAGATGCCAAGTCAAATTCATGGTGAACAATTGGTTTTTCCAAGATTAACCTTTTCGAGTAGGGAGGTAAACTAGATGACCAAGGGAGCTCTAAATGTGGAGAAGTTTTCTTTATTTCAACATTATAATTTATTTTTTTGGGAGTTTCCTCCTATGAATCTTCTTCAATAATTGTTGGAGAGTTTTTATTGATCACCTTTCTTGAACTAAGTTAAATTTCTTGTAAGTCCACTGGGGTGACCAAATAGGTAGGAAAGGGTTGTAACGCAACATTGAAAGTAGGATAAGCTACCTTATTATTGGGGTTAGGAATTGGTTGGCCAGGAATCTGTGTAGATCTCAGAGTTTGGGTGGATGGAAGATTTAGTTCTTTAGGTTGTGTGAGTTGTAATTGTTGAGGTGGTGCAATTAGTTGGGTTTGTGGCCATGTGGAATATGAAATTTATGGGGGATATGTTTGTTGTGAATATTTGTTGAGGTCTTGGCATGGGGTATGATGATTTCATAGGTGTAGGATAGGTATAAGAAGGCATGTTCGCATAGTTGGGTACCTACCATCCATGTTTCCAAGGACAATTGTGAATCTGTTGTTGGGGCCATCTTTACCAAGGCATAGTAGGATCCATGCATTATGGTGGATACTATTGACCAGGATGAACTAAATTGAGATGTAGGATTTGAAGACATAGGTGGTGCTCTTGGTTGCCAAGTTCTTTTTGGTGAAAGTGTACATAATTGTTTTGTTTCTTTATTCTCCCCTTGGTACACTACTTTGAGTCCAAGTAGAGTGGGGAATTTCTCTATTGGATGTTCTCCTGCACAAATGGCACATATTTTAATATTATCAAGAGTACATTCTCTTAGTGGGTGCTTTTCTCTTCATTTAGGAATAAAATAGAAAGAGTTTCTTTTTGATATTCTTGTTT
Source organism: Picea mariana (assembly GCA_032191745.1). NCBI lineage: Eukaryota > Viridiplantae > Streptophyta > Pinopsida > Pinales > Pinaceae > Picea > Picea mariana. Next base: position 393,942 of record JASDQU010010591.1, on the reverse strand, counting down.
CCTTTTAAATTGTAAAGTATCTAATTGTAAAATGAGAGTTCTAAGAATATCAGTCTTAAAATTTTCAAGAAAATTTCCTATTTTCTCCCTAGTGACACCATGTCTACCATATTTTTTTATTTTGGAAAGAGTGTCCCTTAGTCCCTTGCTAGATCTGGCCCGGTCCCAAGAGTATCTTCTACATAAATAAATTAAAATCTTCAAATATTAGTTGAAATACATCACCATATCGCATTAAGTTGAGCAAGTTTATTGATTCATCTAATATACCTCTGAAGAAAATGGTTCTAATTGTTTCTAGCTCTAATTTTTGTTGTTTATATCTTTGAATATTATAAAAAAAAATCTCAAGATAGTCTACGAGGATTTATTCCTCTTTCTTTTTAATTTTAAAGATCTCTTCTCTTAATTACCTAGCCTTACAGTAATATTTATATTTCTTGAGGAAAGTGCTACACATTTTTTCCCATGTTCTAATGGTTCCCCACCCATACCCATAAACCAGTTGAGAGATGCATATTTAAGGGTGGTTGGTAATAACCTTAGTTTTTGTGCATTATAGGTATAATCATAGCTGTGATAAAGAATATCAAATTCGAAAAGAAAAGAGTCAGGGTATTCACTTACCAGACCATGGAATTGGGGTAAAAATAAGGGGTGGATGTTCTTCATCTACACATTTGTGTTATGATCCACTCTCGGAAACCCAAAATTTACCTCTTCAGCTCCATGTACTTCACCTCCATCATTGGTATGTATCTCTCCTTCTCCTTCAACCCTAATTTTATTCTCGAATATGTTGTACTCTGAGGGTATATGTGGAGATACTGCTTTTTAGAATATTGCTTTCTTGTCCTCCTTTTGTATAATTTTCTGCCAACAAGTTAGTATTTAAAGGATTATTTTTATCTGGTTAAACTACTGTACATGTTCCCCTAAATCTACCTCTAGTATCTTGTATATCTCTATTCATGTAGCACTAACATAGATTTAGAACTAGCAAAACAATGTACTCACCAAAGTGAATGCGTCTGGCTAGAACCTCTCTAGAAATTCTAAATCAAAGGTGCCTTTGTGTCTTACCATTCATTGTCACGCTAGATCTAGTGTGCTAGTACTTCTAAAGAAATAAATCTACAAAACTCTACAATTTAAAACATGAAAGAAAAATAATCCATAGAAGTGATAATCCCTTGTAGCTTCTCCATGACAACGACACCAAAATTTTTAAGATAATTAATTAATATAATTGTTGATCATTAAATCATCAATCCGGGGGTGTAGGCTTAGATATTCCAACATTGTATGTGCAAATACTAGGACAAGGATGACTGTCTAATCTATGTAAAATAACATTCTCAACTTAAAAAAAATGAAACTATACTCCTAGAAAATCATAAGAAACTCATTCATTGTGTTGGAGCCACCCTTGTTTTTTAGCCCGTCACAATTTTCATTTTGATGCTTGAAATCTAAAGATGGTTGTCCTTTTCCCTCCAAGATATCGATGATCTCTGAAGCTTGATCACGCGAGAAGCAATGATTTTTCTACTCTTGAAACAAGTCCTACCTTTCATAAAAAGGTTTCCTCTTTTTGTTCTACTTCAGGATCTCACAGGTTGGATACTATAATTCATCAAATCTCCATATCCCGAGTCACGAAACGGAGAAATCATGTTAACTTTCCACTCAAGACAGTAACAAGGGTAAAGTTTTCCCTAACACGTGGTTAAGCGTCGTCGGGGTTTCGTGTCTCGGCGTTCACCAAACCCAAATTTTTATTATCACAGTCCCGATAGTCGAGGACACGAGGTCCTTTTGAAATAACCCATGTCAAGGATTAAAGGTAAAAGCTAGCCATGGTAAAGTTGTTCTCGACATCTCCCCACTCGGCATTATCTTTTTCGAAGGTTACAGAGTCTAAACCCCGACTCGCGAATTCATGATGTAACTATAACTTGATTAATTAATCACTTAATCCAAGATTACCTTCCCTTTTAATTAATTCATGTTATCACGATCTCGTGGTTTCGCAGCTCGGCATGTAAATCTCCCGAAAACTTATCTTTGAAGTTCCGAGTTGCGATATGGAGAATATAATAATTATAAAATGAATCAAGCCCTAAATCGCGATTACCTTTAATTAAACCAAAATCAATCTTCGCAGTCTCGGGAGTTAGAGACTCAAATTGTTAAAGGAAAATCCCCAATATAACGAGTAGCGAGATAGTGATTAACGTTGGCGAGATTGGATTAATTAAGCTAAAGCAAGATATATCCCGTGTTTCAATGCTTGCACGATTCTTGGGGAAGCCTTTTCTCTCCATACGCCAACCGAGTTTTAAACCGCCAAAAATTTATGACATTAATGAAGAAATAGGGTAAATCTATGAATATAAGATCGGTTTTTTATGACATAAATTTATTTCTAATTATGATTTGACACGATTGTTTTGAAAAGTACCGAGTTTTCAAATATATGTAAGAGTTTCTTTTCATTATAATGAATGCATTTTCATAGCACGCAGAGCTCATCACTTCAGAGTAAGCTGACTTCTATATGTATACAAAGTTCTATCACAGAAGAGCTACAACGCAAGATTTAGCCATGGCTCTGCGGAAAGCAGCAAAGGCAAATGTCGAGGTTTCGGGACAAGGCTTAGATAATGTCTCTGATACTTCCCCCCGAAATATCGACTCGGTCCCTAACTGGTCATATGTTTCAGATATGTCGCAATCAAAATTGGTGGATTATTCCGACGACTTCGACGACAACGAAAGAGATGATATAACCACCAAGTACAAAATAGTCGTCCAATCTGGAATGCACAGGGTAGCAGCCAGGCGATGGTTTCTTCCATATTACGACATGATCCGATGGGTGTTGGATCACGTGGACATACCGACCAGGACTATCATGAACGGGCAGCGAGTCACTGTCAGGACTTTTAGGCCAGAGCATCTGCAAACCATGTATAAGCTACCCATGACGTCTGACCACACATATGGCACCGATTTCCTGGAAGAATTCAAGGAGAAGGAATGCATGCAGTACGATAAGACCATGTCCAGTTTGATAAAGGATTGGGTTTCAAACACCGCGAAGTTCAGAGCTGATACTCACGGAGTTTATTCAATCGTTTCGTTAGAACCGCATTATCGATATGTGGCCACGATGACATGCCGGTTATATGGGAGAGAGGACATAGTGCATTTTTTTCTCGCGTGGGTGCCTCTTATGTTTCGGGTCACAAAAGGTTGTTCCTTTGATTGGGACAAGATGCTTTTGGATAGCTTGGCCAATTGGGTCACAGAGTATCGGGAACAGAAGGAAAATGGGAGGTCATCCTCATTCTTCATGTCCGCGTATATTATGGATGCAATTTGTTCTATGACACCATTTCCATTAATGAGCTGGGGTTGGACTCTGGCCGAAGACAAACCCATACATGTATATCATGAAAAACTATGGGAAAACAAAGTAGAAAATTTCGCGTATAAAGTTTTTCACTGGGTGATGGTGCCCCTGCATGTCACCATTTTTGGTCACCTGCCACCCTGTATCTCGAACAACATAGCAACAAATTTGAGTAGCATAGTGGACTGGTATGTGGAGGCGGAATTTTCATACCTTAGAGTTTTCGGGGCTTCTATTCCCCTGCATGCGTTTCCATTGTTCATTCCTGACAGGTTGGCTTATCGCGAGGTCGCCCGACGGACGGTAATTGGCGATGTAAGTAAAGAGCTCAAAGGGTATTCAAAGAAGGTATGGCCGTCTTTTCCCATTCATTTGAATTCTTATTCTTTATTAGATTTCAGGCATGCCAAAGTTGAGGTTGCTGCCCTAGAAGACCTAAATTTGGTCTCCATAGAATACAAGAAGCATGATCCACAGAGGGTCGTGAGCAATCATTTGGCTAATTGCGGGCTCAAAATATTTGAACATGAGAATTCACCCTCGGATGACATTTTCCGAGGAGCGAGGTCCTATGAGGAAATTCTAGCCCGAATTCAATCCTTGGCACTTTAGGATAGAGCCGAGGTATTGAAATTCCAAGAACACCGACGTAGCTGTCGCCCCGCTGTATTGCGAGGTGAGGGTCCAGGTATTTCGGAGATGAAACAAAAGGATGCTGAAGGTTCTAAAGATGCAACTCCTAACCAGGGAAAACACCAGGATGAGGAGGAACAAGCGAAGAATCCATAAGTAGAGGAAAAGACTTTGGACCCGCCAAAGAAATAGAATCCAGAAGCAGAGGAAAAGACTCTGGACCCGCCAAAGAAACAGAATCCGGAGACCGAGATAAAGACCCCAGAACTGCCAAAGAAGCAGAACCCGGTCGATACCCCAGGAAAATCGACGAAACATATCGGAGAACCCATCACATCTTTCACCCCCTTGTAGTCAATGCAGGGAAATATCGAAGAAGGATGGATATTCAATGAGGAGCTGAGGCCCATAAGAGTAGAAGAAATCCCTCTGAATGAGTTTTTCTTTGATAAAAAGGGAATTCTACCAGGAAGGAGAGTCGGCTACCAAAAAGTATAAAGTTATGACCGATAGAAAAGATAAAAAGAATGAGCAATTCGCCACTGAAATTGCAGGGACGCTAGGAGCGTATGCCTCGGCGAATCAATTCTCGGTCGGACTTTTGAAGAACCAACTTAAAATAAAAAATCGCCTAATCAGGACTCTTGAAGCCAGATTGGCCTCAGCCATGGAGAATGTTAAAGGTCAGGCGACCGTGGAAATAGAGCAGGCCAGATTGGCCAATAAAAATGAAATAGAGGTGCTCAAAACTAATCTTGAGCAAGCACAGCTAGTGGTCCGGGATGGTCGGATGAAGGCGAGCCAGCAGAGGAATTTGATTGAACAATTGCAGGCTGGGGTAGAAATCGCCGAGAGTAGAATTATAAACATTGGGATGTTCAAATCCCAGGCAATCAAAATTCGGAGTAGAATCTCTTCGGCACAATAGAATTTTCTCACCAAGGTGGGAGCAATCTGGGAAAACTGTCTGTTGGTAAATCAGATTTCCGAGAACCTATCTGCCAGAGAAAGGGATGCTGGAGCGGCTTGGGTCGCCTTCCAGGAGGCAATGATAGCCATGAATAATAGAGTTTCGATAGGTGCTCCCAGGCTCACCATCTCAGAACAAACCAGAGGAAATATTTTGTTAAAGGAATGGGAGCATAACATCGCCGAAGGCAAACAACAAGCCCAAAAGATAACCAATTCCTTGGAGGAGGCTTTCAATTCTATAGATGATGAGCTACTAGGCAGTGACAGCGGAGGAAACACCGAGACGTTGATGCAGATGAATGTGGAATAGATCTCACTTGATCTGAAGGAAAAGGAAGAGAGAGATTCGTCTGATATCTCTCAGATGACTATGGTGGACATAGTCCAAGTTGATAAGTGCATGATCAAACCCAGTGCGCAACTATGTGCCATCGACATTATCGATGGACAGATGGAGGACAGGCTACAACAGTTAGCCCGTGAATGCTACTTCTTCGAAGCCAGCTGTCAAGCTGAACCATCGCGGCTAATATCACAGCTTGTGGAAAGATGTATCACCTATACCGAGCTCACACAACGACAAACACCTGGCACCAAGTGAAGACAGAGTAGGAGAAATGGAGCGATTTCTCTCTTCTCTGTCATAACCAAAATTTTGTGACTATTGAGATTCTACCTGCTTTGTAAAATTATATAAATATATCACAAAAAGAAATAAACAAGGCTGGATCTTTTTGTGTCGTTTGTAATAGAGTTTTTACATTTGAGAGTTAATACAAGCAGATCTGGAGATTCTCAATTCCGTCACTATTGTATTACAAGTTTGCTTCCTTGTATCTCATTTTTCCATTTCAATTCATATTCATAATTGATGTGCTTCATTATACTTTAGTACGACCACTACTATAACGAATGAATTTTGGTTTTTTGTAATTGTTTATTGTCTTTCCTCTGCACCAGCTATCAGCGGGTGTAAGACCAATCTGCATTTTCGGAATTCTACATATATTCTTTGTTACATCGGTTATTTTCTTACATATTTTCCTCTTTCGTTTATGTTGTGAGATATTCCCCTGGTAGGAACCTTACACTATAGAAGGCTCAATGTTTTTCTCCCACCTCACACCTTTATAAAAATATAATACAGTTACAGGAACGAACCTTTGATTTGCATCCCTGTTTTATTCCTAAAACCGTAAAATCTCTTTTATGTGACCAAATTGAGATAGCACTCAATCTCTCTCTAAAGTTTTTCCCTTTTTACTATTCCTCCATGACTGTCCCTGTACCAATACAACCTAATATCCAACCCGGACTATCAGACCAAATGCATATTGCTTTAAACCTATTCGAAACAATCCTTAAAATTGCTACTAACCGGGTCAAACTTGAACGTTCATGGACAACCATTGAACAATATATAACTATCCAGGAACAATTGGATGCTAGACAACGCCAACAAAGAAATCTTCCCTAGTTTCCTTTACTGAAGGTTGACATTTATCCCTTCTCCATATTTTACCCACTTTCAGATGCCTTGACACTGTACTTCTAAGCCTTAAGTACAGACTCAGGAACAACATCTTTTTGGCACCGCTGCCGGGGACCGAAGTTACGAAATCTTTTTCCCTGGGAAAACGACATTTGTTTTTCGTTGAAAGTGTTACCCTTTGATAGTGAACAAAGAGTACACACCTTTTAAGGATTTTTATATTTCACTTGGCGACTCCATGAGAAATAAACTGGCATCCGGTCGAAGGAATACCAGACAAAACCTGGATGGTAAGCAGATTACGCCCGTTACCGATCCCGAAAAAATTCTGAAGGCGAGAGGCTCTTTTAAGCCAACCGCTGCAGTTTATAAACTTAAAACCCCATCACTGAAGACTAAGAGTCTTTCCGAACCCTCAACTTCGCTCAGTCCTCTCTTTAACACTAAAGATTCAACGCCCATCTGCTCCGAGGTTAGGAGTGAGATTCATCCAATAGTCCCCTTAGCACACAAAGGAAAAGACCCTCTTGAAAGTTCGTCGGCTTTTGAAATACCATCTTTTCTTCAGTTGAATTTCTCAACTTCACCAAATTCTGAAGAGTGTGTTACACACTCTGTTCCCACACCCGTCGGTTCTCCCGATTTCGTCTCTTGAAAATCCAAGGAACCGAGTCCTCGCATTCCTTATCTTTCCTCATCGGATTTTCCTCTTCGCGAAGAAAATAAAGACTCCCTTTTAATTTTCCAAAACCCCCTTTACAACTTTCCACAAACAACGATGGCATCCGCCAAAGGAGGAGGTGGAGGGTTTGTAGGAGGAGGCGGAGGGTTTATCGGAGGAGGAGGGGGAGAAGCCCCTCTAGGAGGAGCTGGAGGCCAAGGGTCCACTCCCCCTCCCAGATTTTTTGTGAAAGTTGCTGCCAGATACGCTCCATTAGTATTTCCCGTCCCCCTACTCGATCTTCCAGAAAATTACATAAAAAATTTAACAAAATTCACCGGGGAAGGGGATCTAACCGCGAAAGAACATATTAATTTCTTTGACCAATTCACTGACATTCTAGGTATCGAGCATGAGGATGTATATTCTAGACTCCTTGTCCAAACCTTTGAAGGTCAGGTCAGAACCTAGTTTCAGAGCCTACCCGCAACTTCTATATTGTCTTACGATGCTTTGGAAGATGCTTTCCTCAAGCAATGGGGTGAGAGAAAAGACCATCTATATTATTTAACCGAATTTGGGTCTTTAAAGAAAAAGAACTCAGAAACAGTCATGGAATTTATTCAGAGATTCAACAAACTGTACAATAAAATCCCAGCTGAGGTTAAACCGTCCCAACCTGCGGCCAAAGTTACTTTCACCCGAGATTTTGAACCGGATTTCGCACTCCTTTTGCGAGAGAGAAGGGGAGCCACCTTAAACCGAATGCAGGATGATGTGGTAGAGATAGAGTCTAATATGATGGCCTCGGGTAAGATTAAAGCTAAATTAGAAACTGGAAACCGAGAGGTCAAAGTCTTTAGAGAACAAGCCAGTCCTTCAGGGTCTAATAGATCCGCGGATGATAGGGTGGACGATATGGCCAGAGTAATTAAAGAGCTGGAAAATAAAATAACCAGGATGGAACTCGAATAGTCCAAAGTTGACTCTTTCCCCAAAAATGATTTCAAGAGGAATCACAACCCCCCGAACCAACAAAGACAAATAAAAAATGAAGATAAAAAAATGCAGGCTCCCTTGAAGAATGAAAATTTCATAGGAGCGAACGATTTTCAAGATTTCAGAGATTCGGATAATGATGTTGCGAATTTCAGTGATGACTGCGCTCAACCATATATGACCCGAGAAGACTATGAAAAATCTCTAAACACGCAACAATTGTTTAATGAGGGTGAAGAAGGTGATCACACTAATCTCTGTGGATATCAACCAGAAACTGAGATGATAATGGTCGAGTTTCAACCCAAGTACAACTTAAGATATAAGAGTAAGCCCACCTCAACGACTCAACCCAAGAAAATCCTCCAAAGCAGTCAAGCTTATGAACCTCCTTCGGAAGAGACCTTGTTACATAGAAACCAAACTAAATTAGTAAGCACTCAGGAGTCCGAGGTAGAAAAAGTTGAAACTCGAACATCAGAAACCGAACCAGTAAATAAAGTTACGTCTTCAAATAGGACCATGAGTGATAAAGCGGTCCAGACAAATAAATCGGAAAGGAAGAATTCAGAAGTCACAACCAAAGAAATAGACAAGGTGAGCGGAGCTTTCAGTTTTGAAAATGAGTTAAACAAAATTAAGATACCAATCCCTTTGGTTGAGCTAGCGAAAAACCCCGTTTATCGAAAGAAAATTGCCAAAGCGATGGGCATCTCTGAGCTAGAAAGCCAGTCCGATGTTATAAAATTGGAAGATGACAAACCTAACATCACCTTTGGTCCCCATTTTGAAGGGTCCAAAGACAACATCGCTCCCTTTTATATCACTCTGAATGTATATGATCAGTTGCTGCATAATTGTATGTTAGACTCTGGGGCTTCCCATAATGTTATGCCCAAGATTATAATGGACAAGTTGGGTCTCCAGATCACAAGACCTTATGGAAATCTGTACTCTTTTGAATCGAGAAAGGTTAAATGTATGGGGATGATAAAAGATATGGTAGTTACCCTGGCGCAGGTCCCGGTTAAGAGTATCCTGATGGATGTGGTTATCGCAGATATTCCCCCTAAGTATGGCATGTTGTTATCTAGGTCATGGGGAGCCAAGTTGGGGGGTTCTCTACAGTTGGACATGACGTATGCCACAATCCTTGTGTTCGGTGAGAATTTCACTCGGTTGTACAGAGAAACAAGATTATCATATACAGTCAGTGACCCTCAAAACCCAAACAACTAACCTATTTACATTGCAGACCAAGATCTGGGAAATTGCATCTTGTCTTTTGATGATGGTCTGGATGGTTGTCCAGGGGAAATTGATACAAAGAAAGAAGAGTTAAACCACATGACAGAATATCTGTGTAATACTGGTGTCTGGAAAATGTATTTTGACGGTGCTTCATCTTCTGAAGGGGTAGGTGCTGGAGTGCTTTTAGTGGCACCTGAAGGTAAGTTCATTGTTCCTTTCTCTTACCGTTTGCAGTGGGACATAGATTACACTAATAACATATACGAATACGAAGCATTGATTTTGGGATTAGAAGCTGCCAAGAAGCTAAATATAAATAACCTGGAGGTATATGGTGATGAAGAGTTAATAGTCAAACAAATAAACCGACAGTACATGGCCAAGCATCCCAGATTAAGAACTTACAGAAATTGTGCCTGGGATCTCATAGAAAACTTTTTCTCATAAGTAAGTGTTCAGTTTATCCCTCACACACAGAATTTACATGCTGATGCATTGGCAAAAGCAGCTTCAACCTTCTCCCCCCCCCACAACTTTCAAATTGAAGTATCACATTGAAATCAGATACAAGCCCTCTATACCAGACAATATCCGACACTGGCAGGTCTTTGAAGATGACCAACAAATTAAGAAATTCCTTGCAGCAGTGGGTGAATTCTCTAAAACTCATGCTGACCAAGAAAACCAAAGTGACTCGATGTGGATCATGCAAGAAGGGGAAGACCCTGAAATATTCCGAGAGAAAATTGTGGATCATCATATGTTGGTCCTTAAAAACAATCAGATTCTGAAAGGGTTGATTCCTTTGGAAATACTTTTTGATCAGAACGATGTACCCATAAATTCCACTTTGCAGCCCCAACCAAAAGAAGTGGAGGATTGTGATATAGGAACTGAAAAAGAATCCAAGGTGGTAAAAATATCCAAGTTCCTCCCTCCCAAGGTGAAAGTTAAGTATAAAGAATTACTCAGACAATATAAGGATGTTTTCGCCTGGTTCTATGATGAATTGAAAATGTATGACACTTCCATAATTGATCACAAAATACCTTTGAAACCTGGGGTCAAGCCATTTAGGCAAAAGATTAGGCAAATTAACCCCATTTTGTTACCCATGATCGAAAGAAAAGTTAAAAAACTTTTTGACGTGAAGATAATTGTACCTCTAAGATACTCGGACTGGGTAGCAAACCTGGTCCCGGTCAGGAAAAAGAATGGGGAAATTAGGCTATGTGTGGATTTCCGCAACTTAAATAAGTCATCTCTCAAGGAAAATTATCCACTGCCCAAAATGGACCATGTTTTAGAAAAAGTTGTTGGAGCTAACCGAATGTCTATGATAGATGGGTTTTCTGGTTATAATCAAATCGCTATGAATGAACAAGACAGGGAAAAAACTGCTTTCACTACACCATGGGGTACGTTTATGTATGACAAAATGCCTTTTGGTTTGATGAATGCAGGGGCCACTTTCCAGCAAGCTATGGACATCTCTTTCGTGGGAGAAATGGACAATTTCGTAGTTATTTACCTCGACGATCTGACGGGTTTCTCTAAAACTGATGAAGAACACTTGATGCATCTCAAATAGACCTTCAAAAAGTGCCGCAGGTTTGGCCTATCCTTGAACCCAAAGAAATCACATTTCTCTATGTAGGAAGGTAAGCTTTTGGGCCATGTCGTATCTAAGGATGGAAGCAGGATTGATCCTAAGAGGATTGAAGCAATAGATACTATTGCTATTCCCAGAAATATAAAAGAAATTCAATCGTTCTTAGGAAAGATAAAATTTTTACGAAGGTTTATCCCCAATTTCGTTGAGATTGTCAAATTGATCATAGGAATGTTGAAGAAGGATAGCGGAGTAAATTGGACAACCAAGGCCAGAGCATTGTTCATGCATATTAATAAAGTCATAAGCGAAGCACCCGTGTTAGAAAGTTCGGATTATCTAAAATATTTTCTCATTTTCTCATTTGCTTCTGAACATACTATCGCTGCGGTGCTCCTACAGAAAAATGAAGAAGGATTCGAATAGCCGATAGCATTTTTTAGCAAAAGCCTTAGAGACGCATAACTGAAGTATGACATAATTGAAAAATAGGCGTACGCAATGGTAAAAGCACTAAAGACATTTAGAACTTACGTGCTGCATTAGAAAATAATTGCGTACGTGCCTACCAGTTCTGTGAAAGATATACTGGTACAACCAGACAGTGATGGAAAAAGAGGGCGATGGCTCGCTAAAATCCAAGAATTCAATATGGAAGTTAAGACGACTAAATTGATAAAAGGGCAAGGCTTGGCCAAACTCTTAACTGAGTCAAATTTCAGAGCCCTTGATATCAATTGCCTGCAGGAAGGCGACAAAGACATAGACCTAAATGAGCCGGGTGAAGAAACAAGTCCAACCCAGATCGAAGAAAAGTTCATATCGTCAGGTTTTTATAGAGACATAGTGTTTTACTTGCTAAACCTAAAATTCCCAAATGAACTATCACCATCTAAATGCAGAACTTTAAAACTCCATGCAGTCAAATATTGTATCGCTGAAAGTCATCTATATTGGAAGGATCCACTCGGGTTCCTGCTAGTCTGTTTAGTTGAGTCAGAAACTCCGCAGGTTATAAATGAATTTCATGAAGGAGTCTATGGAGGACACCATGCATGGAGAGCTACAGCTTACAAGATCTTGAAGGCTGGGTACTACTGGCCGAAAATCTTTTCGGATGTCAACGCCAAAGTGCGTGCCTGCAACCCTTGCCAACTATTCACAAGGAAATAGAAACTCTCGGCATTGCCTCTAGTTCCAGTCAAAGCTGAAGCTCCATTTCAGCAATGGGGTTTAGATTTCATAGGAAATATTAATCCCCATTCCAGTGCTCAACATAAGTGGATTTTGACAGCCACAGATTATTTTACTAAGTGGGTGGAATCCATTCCAACCAAAAGGGCAACAGACTCGGTGGTGATCGATTTCTTGGAAGATAATATTCTATCCAGGTTCGGTTGTCCCCGAAAGATAGTTACTGACAATGCCCAGGCATTTAAATCTATGGCTATGATCAGTTTCTATCAAAAGTATAACATCGTTCTCGGCCATTCCACAGCATATTACCCCCAGGGGAACAGATTGGCCGAGTCATCTAACAAGAGCCTGGTAAATATAATCAAGAAGGTATTGGATAAAAATAAGAGGTCTTGGCATGTACACTTGAAATACGCATTATGGGAAAACCGCATAAGCACTAAAAGGTCTATCGACATTTCACCGTTTCAAATGGTCTATGGGACAGATGCTGTCCTACCCATAAACCTAGCGCTACCAGTCATGAAGATATGGCAGGATCAGAACGAAGAACCTAATCATGTAACCAGGAGAATTAATCAGTTGATTGAGGTTCAACAGCATAGAGTTGAAGGTTATGAGAAGATGCAGAAGTACCAAGATGATATGAAATCATTGTTCGACCACAAGGCAAAGGATAGGGAATTCCTCCCAAGCAATTTAGTGCTAAGATGGGATTCGAGAAAGGAAGAAGCCGTGAAGCATAGTAAATTTGACCACCTCTGGTATGGACCATTCAGGGTCTCGGTTCCAGAAGGAAAAAATTATTTCCTACTGGAAAATATAGACGGAGGAGTCCTCAACGCCCCTGTCAACGGGCAGTATCTAAAGCATTACATGACCTAACAGTCGCCAGATTCAAAAAAAAAAAAATCAAAATCGTAAATAAATAAATTTCATTATATATATTTTGTACATACATATCTTTTTATTTAAACATTTGCTTCTGATTTTCTGTTTTTTCGTTCATAAAATTTCGACACATTTCAGATAAGATTCGTATTTGTTTTTACAGGATTCCAGCTGCATACGAAACAAACAAGAGGAGTAAAATGAAAGTCGGTGTCAGAAATAAATCGGCATAAACAGGTGATACCTAAAGTATTTTCATAGTGCGCAAAAAAAGTAAAAGAAAAAGGTAAAAATCATCTTTCTCAAAAAGATATGTTATAAAAGACTGTTAAAGAAAATCGAGATAATGCCATTCAAACCACAATAGCAGTTGAGCTGATAGATAACATAATTTTTTTAGTAATCATTAAAAAAAAAAAAAAAAAAAAATTTAAAACAACTTAAACGATTCACTGAATCTAAAAACAGTTAGTCAAAGCAATCTATCCCCGGAATTATCTACAAGAGTCAATCTCGAGTGGTTTGACCTCTGTATTTTCAGTGAATAAATCACTACCTGGCATCCCATCTATCTTCGGGTCTAACTTTTAACAAGTCACCATCTTCCCGTTTTCATTACGAAGGGATAAAAGTTTTTTGTTTTAAACCTCGTGAGTTTCAAAACAGATTGTGGAAGGAAAGCGGGTCTTCACAACTACTCAGTCCCCTGCTAAGCGAAGGAACGTTTAGAGCGATCCTAACTTTCCTAGGTTTTTCAACGGTATCGGAGGATTAAAGCTTGCTCAAATGGGATGCCCTTTAAAAGTTATTTTCCTTTCCTCCCTAAGAATGAAGACGTTGTGAAGGTCAAGGGAAGGTTGGTACTGAGTAATCAAAGTAAGTTGACAGACCTCTAATGCAAAATATTACACAGATATCAACCCTAATACAAACTGATTGCCCCCATCTTCGCGCTCGAAAAAGTAAATTATAAGACAAGTGGTGAAAGGAAATTCAGAAATGATTGCCCCCACCTAGTCTAAGAGACGATGAAAGGAAATTCAGAAATGATTGCCCTCGTCTCAGCATTTAAATGCATAAATATATTCCAAAGTGGTGAAAGGAAATTCAATAAAAGGGACCAGATAACTTCACCGGGGTACTGAACAGGCTCACTGGCAGTGAAGCAATATCTGAGATATCTGTAAGGCTATTATACATGTATCACTCGAATCTGGTAACCAATGCTTTCTAAAACTTGATCCACATCCCAAATTCAGACGGGACTCCCCAGTTAAAAACACATAATCTCATTCTTTTGATGCAAGCCGAGAGCCACAAGATCTGATTGAGTCTCCTAGGACTGTTTCGATTATCTTAAAACATACCTAAATTTAGTAGTGGGAAAGGGAAAATTGTGGAAGGGACTACAATTGTGTTTGGAAAGAGTATCTGATTTTGAAAAAAACTTTTCAAGGTAAAGAACGGAGTCTTTTTCCCCCCTAGATACTCTTTTCTCGGCAACCTTTCTGTCTGATTGAGCTTTTGACTCTATTTACCCAATATTGGCACGTGGTCTACTGTTCTTCCCACCTCACAGGAATGCAAGATCCCTAGTTGGAGCCTATGTTGGAGCCACCCTTGTTTTTTATCCTGTCACAATTTTCATTTTGACGCTTGAAATCTAAAGATGGTTGTATTTTTCCCTCCAAGATATCGATGATCTCTGAAGCTTGATCACGCGAGGAGCAATGATTTTTCTACTCTCGAAACAAGTTGTACCTTTCGTAAAAAGGTTTCCTCTTTTTGTTCTACTTCGGGATCTCGCAGGTCGGATACTATAATTCATCAAATCTCCATATCCTGAGTCACAAAATGGCAAAATCATGTTAACTTTCCAGTCAAGATAGTAACAAGGGTAAAGTTTTCCCTAACGCGTGGTTAAGCATCGTCGGGGTTTCGCATCTCGACGTTCGCCAAACCCAAATTTTTATTATCACAGTCCCGATAGCCGAGGACACGAGGTCCTTTTGAAATAACCCATGTCAAGGATTAAAGGTAAAAGCTAGTCGTGGTAAATTTGTTCTCAGCATCTCGCCACTTGGCAGTATCTTTTTCGAAGGTTACAGAGTCTAAACCCCGACTCACGAATTCACGATGTAATTATAACTCGATTAATTAATCACTTAATCCAAGATTACCTTCCCTTTTAATTAAGTCATGTTATCACGATCTCGTGGTTTCGCAGCTCGGCATGGAAATCTCTCGGAAACTTATCTTCGAAGTTCCGAGTTGCGATATGGCGAATATAATAATTATAAAATGAATCAAGCCCTAAATCACGATTACCTTTAATTAAACCAAAATCGATCTTCGCAGTCTCGGGAGTTAAAGACTCAAATTGTTAAAGGAAAATCCCCGATATAATGAGTAGTGAGATAGTGATTAACGTTGGCGAGATTGGATTAATTAAGTTAAAGCAAGATATATCTCGCGTTTCGATGCTTGCACGATACCTGGGGAAGCCTTTTCTCTCCATATGCCAACCAACTTTTAAACCGCCAAAAAATTATGACATTAATGAGGAAATAGGGTAAATCTATGAATATAATATCGGTTTTTTATGGCATAAATTTATTTCTAATTATGATTTGACAGGCTTGTTTTGAAAAGTACTGAGTTTTCAAATATATGTAAGATTTTCTTTTCATTATAACGAATGCATTTTCATAGCACGCAGAGCTCATCACTTCGGAGTAAACTGACTTCTGTATGTGTATGCAGTTCTATCGCAGAAGAGTTAAAACGAAAACTTCAGCCATGGCTTCACGTAAAGCAGCAAAGGCAAATGTTGAGGTTTCGGGACGAGGCTCAGATAATGTCTTCAATACTTCCCCCCGAAATATCAAATCGGTCCTTAACTGGTCATATGTTTCAGATATGATGCAATCAGAATTGGTGGATTATTCCAATGACTTCGACGACAACGAAAGAGATGATATAACCACCAAGTACAAAATAGTCGTCCAATCTGGAATGCACAAGGTAGCAGCTAGGCCACGATTGCTTCCATATTACGACATGATCCGATGGGCATTGGATCACGTGGACATACCGACCAAGACTATCATGAACGAGCAGCGAGTCACTGTCAGGACTTTTAGGCCAGAGTATCTGCAAACCATGTATAAGCTACTCGCGATGTCTGACCACACATATGGCGTCGATTTCCTGGAAGAATTCAAGGAGAAGGAATGCATGTAGTACGATAATACCATGTCCAGTTTGATAAAGGATTGGGTTTCAAACACCGCAAAGTTTAGAGCTGATACTCACGTTGTTTATTCAATCGCTTCGTTAGAACCGCATTATAGATATGTGGCCATGATAACATGCCGGTTATATGGGAGAGAGGACACAACACATTTTTTTCTCGCGTGGGTGCCTCTTATGTTTCACATTGAAAAAGGTTGTTCCTTTGATTGGGAAAAGATGCTTTCGGATAGCTTGGCCAATTGGGTCACAGAGTATCGGGAGAAGAAGGAAAATGGGAGGTTGTTCTCATTCTTCATGTCCGTGTATATTATGGACGCAATTTGTTCTATGACACCATTTCCATTAATGAGCTGGGGTTGGACTCCGACCGAAGACAAACCCATACATGTATATCATGAAAAACAATGGGAAAACAAAGCAAAAAATTTCGCATATGAAGTTTTTAACTGGGTGATGGTGCCCCTGCATGTCGCCTATTTTGGTCACTTGCCACCATGTATCTTGGACAGCATAGCGACAAATCTGAAAATCATAGTGGACTGGTACGTGGAGGCGGAATTTTCATACCTCAGAGTTTTCAGGGCTTCTGTTCCCCTGCATGCGCTCCCATTGTTCATTCCTGACAAGCTGGCTTGTCGCGAAGTTGCCCGACAGATGATAATTGGCGGTGTAAGTAAAGAGCTCAAAGGGTATTCAAAGAAGGTATGACCGTATTTTCCCATTCGTTTGAATTTTTATTCTTTATTAGATTTTGGGCATGCCAAAGCTGAGGTTGCTGCCCTGGAAGACCTAAATTTGGTCTCCATCGAATACAAGAAGCACGATCCACACAGGGTCATGAGCAATCATTTGGCTAATTGCGGGCTCAAAAGATTTGAACATGAGAATTCACCCTCGGATGACATTTTCTGAGGAGCGAGGTCCTATGAGGAAATTCTAGCCGGGATTCAATCCTTGGCACCTAAGGATAGAGTCGAGGTATTGAAATTCCAGGAACACCGACGTAGCTGTCTCCCCGCTGTATTGCAAGGTGAGGGTCCAGGTATTTTGGAGATGAAATAGAAGGATGCTGAAGGTTCTAAAGATGCAACTCCTGTCCAGAGAAAACACCAGGATGAGGAGGAACAAACGAAGAATCCAGAAGAAGAGGAAAAGACTTCGGACCCACCAAAGAAACAGAATCCAGAAGTAGAGGAAAAGACTCCAGACCCGCCAAAGAAACAGAATCCGGAGACCGATATAAAGACCCCAGAACCGCCAAAGAAGCAGAACCCAGTCGATACCCCAGGAAAATTGGCGAAACGGATCGGAGAACCCATCACATCTATCACCCCCTTGCAGTCGACGCAAGGAAATATCGAAGAAGGATGGATATTCAATGAGGAGCTGAGGCCCATAAGAATAGAAGAACTCCCTCCGAATGAGTTTTTCTTTGATAAAAAGAGAAAAGCAGTAGTAAAAAGGGAATTMTACCAGGAAGGAGAGTCGACTGCCAAAAAGTATAAAGTTATGACTGATGGAAAAGATAAAAAGAATGAGCAATTCACCACTGAAATCGCAGGGATGCTAGGAGCGTATGCCTCAGCGAATCAATTCTCGGTCAGACTTTTGAAGAACCAACTTAAATGAAAAAATTGCCTAATCAGGACTCTTGAAGCCAAATTGGCCTCAGCCACGGAGAATGCTAAAGGTCAGGCGAGCGTGGAAATAGAGCAGGCTAGATTGGCCGATAAAAATGAAATAGAGGTGCTCAAAACCAAGCTTGAGCAAGCACAGCTATTGGTTCGGGATGGTCGGATGCAGGCAAGCCAACAGAGGAATTTGATTGAACAGTTGCAAGCTCAGGTAGAAATCGCCGAGAGCAGAATGATAAACATTGGGATGTTCAAATCCCAGGCAATTGAAATTCGGAGTAGAATTTCTTCGGCACAATAGAATTTGCTCGCTAAGGTGGGAGCGATCTAGGAAAACTGCCTGTTGGTCAATCAAGTTTCCGAGAACCTATTTGCCAGAGAAAGGGATGCCGGAGCAGCTCGGGTCACCTTCCAGGAGGCGGTGATAGCCACGAATAACAGAGTTTTGGTAGGTGCTCCCAGGCTCACCATCTCAGAAAAAACCAGAGGAAATATTCTGTTAAAGGAATGGGATCATAACATTGCCGAAGGCAAACAACAAGCCTAAAAGATAACCAATTCCTTGGAGGAGTCTTTCAATTCTATAGACGGCGAGCTACTGGGCATTGACAGCGGAGGCGACGCCGAGAAGTTGATGCAGATGAATGTGGAACAGATCTCACTTGATCTGAAGGAAAAGGAAGAGAGAGATTCGGTCGATATCTCTCAGATGACTATGGTGGACATAGTCCAAGTTGATAAGTGCATGATCAAACCCAACGCGCAATTATGTGCCATCGACATTATCGATGGACATATGGAGGACATGCTACAAAAGTTATCCCGTGAATGCTACTTCTTCAAACCCAGATGTCAAGTTGAACCATCACGACTAATATCTCATCTTGTGGAAAGATGTATCGCCTGTACTGAGCTCGCACAACGACAAACACCTGTCACCAAGTGAAGACAGAGTAGGAGAAATGGAGCGATTGCTCTCTTCTCTATCATAACCAAAATTTTGTGACTACTGAGATTCTACCTGCTTCGTAAAATTGTATAAATATATCACAGAAAGAAATAAACAAGGCTGGACTTTTTTTTGTCGTTTGTAATAGAGGTTTTACATTTGAGAGTTAATACAAGCAGATCTGGAGATTCTCAATTCCTTCACTACTATATTACAAGTTTGCTTCCTTGTATCTCATTTTTCCATTTCAATTCATATTCATAATTGATGTGCTTCGTTATACTTTAGTACGACCACTACTATAACGAATGAATTTTGGTTTTCTGTAATTGTTTATTGTCTTTCCTCTGCACCAGCTATCAGCAGGTGTAATACCAATCTGCATTTTCATAATTCTACATATATTCTTTGTTACATCGGTTATTTTCTTACATATTTTCCTCTTCCGTTTATGTTGTGAGATCTTCCCCTGGTAGGAGCCTTACACTATAGATGGCTCAATGTTTTTCTCCCACCTCACACCTTTATAAAAATATAATACAGTTACGGGAATGAGCCTTTGATTTGCATCCCTGTTTTATTCCTAAAACCATAAAATCTCTTTTATGCGACCAAATTGAGACAACACTCAATCTCTCTCTGAAGTTTTTCCCTTTTTACTGTTCCTCCATGACTGTCCCTGTACCAATACATCCTAATATCCAACCCAGACTATCAGACCAAATGCATATTGCCTTAAACCTATTCAAAACAATCCTTAAAATTGCTACTAACTGGGTCGAACTTGAACGTTCATGGACAACCATTGAACAAGATATAACTATCCAGGAACAATTGGAAGCTAGACAACGCCAATGAAGAAATCTTCCCTAGTTTCCTTTACCGAAGGTTGACGTTTCTCCCTTCTCCATCTTTTACCCACTTTCGGATGCCTTGACACTGTACTTCTAAGCCTTAAGTACAGACTCAGGAACAACACATTGGGTATCAAAACAAGAAAGTGTTATGCTAGAACAGGCTACACTCTTTCACTCAAGCAATTCATGAGTTTTCATGTATGAAATTTTTAGATCAAATATCATACCTTCCTTCAAGTGACATTGTTCTTGTGATTGCAAAAACAAACAAAGTGTTATTCCTCGAGATGTTCTGGGTTGTTATTGGAATGATGTAGAGGAACTCTAGGGGGAAAGACTTAGGATGAATCTTAAGGCTAGATTTGCAGTAAAATAGTTGTGCAATATTTGGGAAGTTTTCCCCTCTTTATCTCTCTTTATTTTGAAATTATAGGACCTCAAACAATTATCAGTTCAGCTGGCAAATTCTCTCAACTATCAGAGAAATTTTTCCATGAGTATTCAAGACAATCAAGCTTGAAAGGAGGATGAAATGGTGGATTAGAGAAAAAACAAAATAAACATACATGGAACTGCTTAGAATGAATCTTCTAGCCTCTAGATGGAACAACGTGCTGAGAAATTAAGAATTCAACAACTCTAACATATTCATACAGATCAATACAAACTTGCTTCAAATAGTTAATATCTTCACACATTCAAACACATGGATGTACCCTCTGCATACAATTCAAATGCACAAAGAAAATGGAAAGAATTGATCATACATTAAGAGGAAATCAATTATGTGTTATTACCAGACATCATACAATAACACTGAATATGGTGAATGGCTTGTTGCTTGAGCTTTTATAAATCAGATCTGATACAAGAAAAGCAAGAGTGGAAGGAGATGTTTTATAAGAATACAAATACTGCAAGAAAGGAATTACAAACTGAAACTTAAAAGTGGGGGATGAATTGTTGTTTCCCATTGAATGTATCAACTGAATGTGCTCAAGGTATCTGGTTAAACAACTTTGGTTGTAAGAAACTATTCAATTCCCCAAAGTGTCAACCTGGATAATGGGTTCACATGTTCTCTTTTATTCCTCTCGTTCATTCCCTAAACTTCTTCTTGAACCACTTCCATCTTCTTGAAACCATTTCCTTCTTCTTGATTCTTGGATGGTTTTTCTTTGGTAAAATTTTCACCAATTAATTTTACTTGAATGAACTTATGTTATTAAGCAAGATCATGGGGCAGATGGATATTTACTAGAAAAAACATCAATCAAGCTCTACCTTGTAAAAATCCCTGCAATCATTTCTTATTTGATTGAAAGATAAAATCCTAACTACAAAGATCATGTGATTCGACAGTCGTTGGATAGATCTCAATGATCAATCCTTACTATTTATCTCTTAAACGTGGCCATGTTTCATCAAACCACTAGTAATTCATCGGAGCAATCAAGGTCCACAAAGGCATAAAACTGAGCAGACATCATATCATTCCTAGGGAACTATCACGTTCATTGATCTACGAATTTTTAGGCCCCATTTCTTATTTGTAGATCAAGCAATATCGATCACTGATCTGAAAGTGGGAGTGTTCTTTGATTTGGACCATTGATCAGTTCCACTTGCAATAGGTCTGGGGGAAGATCTAGGTCGTTGATCGGCCCCCCTTAGAAAAGGTTTGAGAGAATATCTGGATCGTGAATCGGTCATGTCCATCGAAGTGGTCGAGGTCTACGCTTCAACAGGACTCTGACAAGGGAAAGTTTGAGACTGCATCTCGACCGTTGATCGAAGGGACTGGAGACAAACTGGGAGCCATCAATATAGTCGTGGTCAAAATAAAAATTTGGCTAAGGTAAATATATTTTGTTGATGTCATGGCGCTGATGTGGTAGAAAAGTAGGAAATGCGTAACCTAGATTTGATATTCTTTTAGGTTCCTTTGGTAGTTTCCACATGTCCACGTACCAACCTCTGATTGGTTTGACAAGTGATTTTCTAGTAGGATGATGTGAGATATGGACCATTGATCGGTCCCACTTGAAAATAGGTTTGTGTAGATATGGACCATCCATCAAAGCTTCCCATTTGGAGTGCTGAGGGATTAGGTTCAAAAGGGGATCCACATAAGGAATTACGATGACCGTTGATCTATTAGAGGAACTAGAAATGCACGAGAGTCATAGACCTGACTCGAACATGAACCCAAAATCAGCTAAGAAAAAACATTTTCATGTTGAAATCACCCTGGACAAGTAGAAATTTTCTATTGGCCCATAGTGGTACTGATGTGGCAGTTAGGATAGGACATGTATCACCCAAATTTAGGATTTTTGCCTATGTATGTGCAGGTTCCACATGTCCATGTGGCAGCCTTTGGTTGTCTTTGAAAGTGTTCCATTGGTGGGATGACATGATACTTGGTTGGGTGGCTTTGGTACCTGGGAGAATATTTGGACCGTTGATCGGTATCACTTGAAACAAGTCCAAGTAGATCTGGACCATCCATCGAATATTCCTCTTCAGAGTGTTGCATGATTTGTTTCAAACGGGACTCTGAAAAGAGGACTGAAAAACAAATCTTGATCATTGATCTAGAGCTACACAAAGAGGTATGAAAATTCATGAGATCCATTGATCTGGTTGCGATCGAAAGAAAAATTATGTTAAGGAAAATATGGTCAGGATGACATCACCCTAGACTCGTGGGAGATTTTCATTGGCCCATGTTAGTGTTGATGTGGAATAGGTGCATGAAAAGTGTCACCCATATTTGATATTTTTATGTATGCATGTGGCATGTTCCACATGTCCACATGGAAAATCCAAATTGGTTCTGACATTGCCCCATTGGCATGCCTAGATTTCATCTCTTCTACATTTTACCAATGACGACATCATCATCGACACAATGAAAAATTGTGTCAGGGGATTTTCTTTCCATTTTTCTGACGCCGATATCTATGATGATCTTCGTTGTTAATATTTCACTTAGACAAGGTGATCTATTGATCTGTCACTGGAATAGAAGAAACCATTGATATTTCACCAAAATCATGAGAGTTTTCAATCTAGGATCAACCAAAAGCCAGAAATGACTAAGTCATGAATAATATTATGATAACATCACCCCGGACACATGGAAATTTCTTAGTGGTCCGCGTTGAGGTGTTGATGTGGCAGCCAAGAAGGACACGTGTCACCCAGATTTGACATATTCACCCACCCATTTGATGGAATTTCCCTGTCCACATGGCAGACAATGATTAACTCTAATAGTTCCCCACTGGCATGTCGAGTTCTCAACTCATCCTCTTCTTATATTTGGTCGTCGATGATGATGTCATTGCCGACACTTTGTAATTTGAGCTAAGGGGGGAGCTTTCAATGGATTTTTCTGATGATGAATTCGTGGGCCCCTTTGATATTTAATTGGAGTCACATTTTGATTGTTGATTTCCATTGCCTCCATCCGTCTGATTTGTCAGGGTCCCGAAATGTTGGGGCTTGGTTCTTAGTTCGTGGTCTCATTATAAGTTCATGGGATATTAGTGCTTAAGTTCTTTTGGAATACGACAATCCCCTTCTAGACTGCAACAAGCCCCTTTTGGACTGTGAAAAATCTCTTTTGGACTGTGACAAGCCTCTTTGGACTATGCCAAGCCCCGAGAGCTTAATTTTTTCCTTATGCGCACAAGGGTGTGGATTTTCTTGGTGTTTCTTAAATCTTCCTTAGGAAAATTTTACTGTGATCTGTGCAGAATCTCTTGAAACTCTAATTTTTTCCTTCAACTTGTTAGATCATGGCCTTATAACCTCGATAAACCATCATACCAGGTCAGGAACAAATATGGTACTAACATTTGGCTCCACTGGGGATATCATACCCCTACATTCTACTGAGAACTGTATACTAAGTGCCTTCTTTTGTTGGGTTATGGAGTCTTGCCGAAAAGAATACATCTCCTTCAACCCTGAAAATTGATCTAGTATGGGACACAAAAATGCTCAACAACTTATGTTTTTGGAAACCTAGCTACTTACTGCAGTAATGAATGGTGAATGAATTAAAATTCATGAACAAAAATGAGAAGGAATTATTTATGTAGAGGGTATCAAAACTTTTCAATGATTAGTACTACAAGAAGTGTTTGAGGAACCTCCCATTTACAAGATCCACAAACAAATCTCCATCCAGTTGAGATAAATTATAAGTGTTGTTATCTTGGACTGCAGCCACTTGGAAGGGCTCAAGCCAAATATTATCAAACTTTACATTTTTTCCTTTAGATTCCCTTCGAGCATCCCATTTCATAACCAAATCCCCTACCATGAAATTTCTTTCTTTGGTCATTTTGTCAAATATTTCTTTTATTATTGCTTGATGAGCTTGGGACTTTATCTGAACTTTTTCTCTTACCTATTGTACTTTAATCATCTCGTTAATTCTTCTCTACATGTCATCTGATTATGTTTCCTCATCTTGAAATAATTTCATAATGAGGAGGTTGAGTTGAATGGGGAAAATGTCTTCCAACCCATACACCAGATGAAAAGGGGAAGTTCCAAAGGCCACTCTATTTTCCTAGACAACATATTTCAAGTGGGAATCCCATGCCTTCTCATTTTGAGATAACATTTTCTTGATAATCTTGATAAGGTTCTTATTGGAGGATTCAACCAAACCATTTCCTTTTGGATAGTAAGTATTAGAGTGCCCCAACTCTATGTTATAATCCTGAAAAAACTTAACCAAGTTGGTAGATTTGAAATCCCGATCATTATCAACAATGATTTTTCTTGGGCACTCAAACCTGGCCAGGATATTTTCCTCTAGGAACTTAATGATGATTGTATCGGTGGTTTCTCTTGTAGGTATATCCTCCACCCATTTTGTGAAATAATCTATGGTTGTCAAAATCCATCTTTGTTGTCCACTTGAGTTTGGATTAATCTCGCCGATGAAGTTTGATCCCCATTGCTGAAACAATGTCTCATATCTAATTGGTTTTAGTGGGAGTGGCAACAACTTATTCTTTCCTCCAAACATTTGACACTCTACACATGCTCAAACCAAGAAATTTACATCAGAAGATAAAGAGGGCTAGTAATACCAATCTCTAAGGATATTGTATGCAGTGGCTCTCCAAGCATATGGTGACTCCCACACACACCCTTATGAAACTCAATTATTATGCCCTCAGTTTCTTCTTCAGTGAGGAAACTTAGTAGGATTCCCCATGGGTCCTTCCAAAACATGTTTCCCCCCAAAATTAAATACTTTACATCCTTAATATTGATAGACCCAACTCTATATTTATCCCATGCTGATGAGTAGCTGGAATTTTGCAAGTAAAAAATGATGTCTTTATACCAATCAAACTGATAAAATTTGGCATCTACCTCTAAGGATGCTTCATGTGCTTCATACTCTTCAAAATATGTTGCTACAATGTTTGTGGACAATGCATTCAAGTCCAAAAATCTATAGTTAGATTGAACCAATAGTTTGGCTAATCCTTGTCCTTTTACTAGCTTTGTGGGTTTGATCTCCATGTCATACTCTTGAATCTTAGTAATCCATTACCTCTTTTCCCCTCACTATCAAGCTATGTAAGAATGTCCTTTATAGTATTGGTAGGTACATAAGCCAATATCTTAGAGTGAAATATATAATATCTGAAAGCCTTTAACACTTTGGCTAATGCATAACCCTTTTTTTCCATGCTACTATACTTTGGCTCAACATATCTCAAGGCTTTGCTGAAAAAGGCTATGGGATGCTCTTGATTTTCTTCATTCTTCTGCGACAACACAACAACTATAGTCTGAATTGATGTGAAAGAAAAAATGGAAAACTCTTTATCATAATTTGGGTTGATAAGAATTGGAGCTTCTCCCAAGGCTGTTTTGATATGTTGAAAGGATTCTTTAGCTTATGTTGTCTACTTGACCTCATGGTCCTTTTTTAAGATGTTGGTAATATGATTCACCATTTCAGAAAAATTGGGGACAAATCTTCTCATAAAGCCTATTTTACCTAGGAAATCTTGTACCCCTTTCTTGTTCCTGGGTTGAGAAATTTGTTTGATTACCTCCACCCTTTCTGTATCTATCTTCACCCCTTCTTTGGATACTATATGGCCAAGAATATTTCCTTATTCCATAGAAAAATAATACTTCTTGGTGTTCAAGGACAACCCAAAATTCCTACACTCCGCAAATTTTTTCCTTAAATGATTGATGTGATCTTCATTTGTCATGGAGAAAATAGTCATGTCATCAAGGTATATGAAAATGAACTTGTCTCTCTCACTCACAAAAGCAATGTACATTTCTCTTTGAAAAGTTTATCCTGCATTTATCAGACCAAGTGGCATTTTGTCATGCATGAAAGTCCCCCATGGTGTTGTGAATCCTATATTCTCTCTGTCATATAGGCGCATGGTTAGTTAGTTGTATCCTGAAAAACCATCCATCATGGATATTATGTTTTCTCCTACTACTTTATGCAGTCTATGTTCCATCTTGGGAAGGGGGTAATTATGTTTTAATGATCATTTATTCAGGTTCCTGAAGTCCACAAATAGCCATATTTCCCCACTCTTCTTCCTTATTGGAACTAAATTAGCAACCCATTTAGAATATCTTAAGAGAATAATAATCTGGGCATCTAATAAATTCTTCACCTCTTTCTCAATGGTAGGAAAAATAAGAGGATTAACTTTCCTGAGTTTCTTCCTAAAAATATTAGTATCAATCTTGAGGGGTATTCGATGTTGGATGATACTGGTATCATAAGTTTTCAAGTCCCCGTATCTCCATGCAAATAAATCCATGTATTCTTTGAACAACTGCAAATACTCTACCCTATGATCAACATGAATATTTTTGGACAGCTTAATATATTTAGGATAGTTTTCACTCATGATATTATATTCCTCTTTGCTATCATCTTTGGGGAGGACTGTTGGTTTGACAGTACATCATTTCTATCAAAAAACTTCTCTAAAGGCACTAGTCCTTTGGGATTGAATTTATTTTTAAGCTACAAGAATTTATGCTCAACCATGTATTTGATAAATTTAGGATCTCTTCATATTCCTCCCCAATATCTTGTTTGATGTCTTCTTCATCATCTGAATCAATATGAGTATTTGCAAACTCATCTATCACTTCCATGAATTTTTTATCTGTTGATCATCTTCAAAAACCTGTCAGTATTTGATATTATTAGGAATGGATGGTTTGTATCTTGTCTCAATATCATACTTAAATTGAGGGGTGGCTGATACTTTAAAGGTACTGGAAGCTACTGCTAAGGAATCAACTGGCATATTAAACTCTCTCAAAACAAAATAAATAGTGAAAACTACATAAAAATTATCAATCATATCCCATACCTGGTATTTGTATTCCCTCATGCTTGGATGCCTTGTTTGATATGAACCTCTTACTTGTTGCACACCTAGATATGAATCTCCAAATACCACCAACTTGGTAATTTGCATATTTCTTGTTGCCTCCAGGCCTAAGATCAAGGCCTCATATCCAACTACATTATTTATGGCCTCAAACTCAAATTTGTAGGACAAATAAACTTCTTTTTTGGTAAGGGAGATGAGCACTACACCAACCCCAACTCCTTTTTTTGAGCATGCACCATCAAAAAAAAAATTTCATATACCATCCACTTCTTCCACAAGGCTTACAAGAGGATTTTCCAGCATTGGGGTTTTATTGTATTCTTCATTTACTGATACAATACAACATCCTAGTTCTTCATGTGGGCCTAATGGTTAAGAACATGTGTTTCCTCTTAAGAGGTCACAGGTTCAAATCCAGAGGGCGGTAGGGTATGTATACCTTCGTAGACTTTACCAGTCAAATCGCTGGGCGAAGGGGGGTCCCTTGTCCCACAAACAAGGGGGTCTCATACACCAATTTGGTGTGCTGGCTTGGCCGTGACCTTAAAAATAGATTATTATTATTATTATATAGGATGATTCACAGTGTTGTTTTGATCACTGACCACATAAGAAAACTTTGTTTCTTGGTACAACCTTCTGAGCTCTCCTCCAAAACTTGGTACAGTGGCATAATTCATATACATCTGCATAGTGCCTCCCAATTTTCATTCCCAAGTTCTACACAATAGCATGTCATAATTTGATGGTACATCATCCACCACCACGTCCATCATAATACTCTATGCAGTTGGCCCAGGGTGACAACCATTTCTTTGATCAGCCTATACCACTTAAATTTCCTGGCATCAAATGAATAAAGGTCATGGTATGGCCTGGTTATTTCCAACCCCAAATTTTACATGACTACTTTAGGCATAATATTGTGTGATTCTACAGAATCAAGCATACAATTGTGCAATGTCTTATCATGAATATTCAAGGTCACATAGAAGGGTGCCACATATTCCTCTTTGTCATCTATATGAGGACCAAAAATTATGGTATGGGACTCATCTTGTACATTCAAAGTATCATGAGGATTTTTTGATCCCTTCCCCTGCATCATTTTCTCAACCTGTTTATGGTATGAGGGTTTTTTATCCATCTCCACCAAAGGCACAAGAATATTGATATTGGACTCCTCACGCTCGATATTTAAAGTTGAAACTAATTCCTCAAATTCTTTAGTTTCTTTTTTCCTTTTTTACAGGCTCCAAAACTTCATCTACCCTAGGGATATCTAGAACTTCTTTAGCTTTCTCTTTGGCTAGCTTTGGACCAAAATTCTTAGCCTGAGGTTGAATGTCTACAACAAATGCTTTCTCTCAAGGCCTGAGATCATACTTCTTATGCATATCACCTTGTAGTTCATCACAAAAATTATGTACTGAACTGAGGTTAAATCTCCTTTGTTGTGTTGATAATTAAACACCAATTTCTTAGGATTTAGTGACCCTTCATAGTCATATTTAGTTAGATGTATGGCGTCATTCTCATATTGAATTAGGTGTATTTGTTTTATGTGTTCATCATATCCCTCATCCACTACTTCTTCAAGAAAGTTTTTATCATTGTTGTTTTTTACAGGGGGCTAAGGGGGTTGTTCTTCATTTCTCCTCTCCCTTCTCATGAGTTGTGGATTAGGAGGTGCTTTGAATTGATTAGGGTTAACATTCCTTATACCTCCCTCTTGGGGGGATCTGTTTGCATTTTATCCTTTATCTCAAATATGGGAATTTTGCTTGTCAAATTTATGATTAGTCTAGACATCTCATCCATATTTACTTCTTGGGGTTCTCTATTCAGATCATAAGTACCACAATTTTCCTTGACCTTTTTATTTTCTTCCTAATATTTTTTTTTATTCATCTTTCCCAATGCAATCATATTCCCTTATATGTCTATTTCATCCTCTTGCATTACTAACAGGGTCAGGGATCTTCTTTCACTTAAGGTCATGGAAAAATCAACATCAAATTCCCCAATGTATGTCACTTTGGTTGTTGGTTGTGATAACTTTATATCTACGGGCATATTTTTATAGAGCTTATTAAACCTCCTGTTGAACTCATCAACAGTTTCATTGACTCTTTTCTTGAGTGAGACAAATTCATTCAAGTAGTATAGGCTGTTCCTTTTCTCACCCCATTTCCTCATAAAGGAAACTTCTAGTGATGGCCAACTATCAATTGAGGCAACAGGCAGTTATCTGAACCATTTTATAACATCTCCCCCTAGAGTTTGGACAAATAGCCTCATGAAGACATCATTGTTATCTGCAAACTAGTTGTCTATAAAGTCTCATAAAGAACTCATATTCTCTTCATCTGAATGGGTTTTATCCCCATCAAATTTTGGAAAATATTTCATGTAATTCTCAGGGAGGTCATGGGTGATTTGGGGAAGATTTAATGGGTAAAATAAGGAAGTGACCCAAGTATTTATAGGGGGTTGGGGAGGTTGATTTACCCTAGGTATTCCTCCACCTAAGACATCCATAAGATTTTGCAGAATGATGTTATGGGCTTCAAAAGACAAAGAAGGATCGATGGGAAGAACTGACTTCTTGATTAAATTCTAGAGAAGAATTTTGGAGATCTATTAATGGTCCTGGAGGAAATTTAGAAACAGAAAGTGAATATTAAGGTATATCAGTAGGACCTACAGATTAAACATTTTGATGAAAAACATAAGGAAATATTTAAAGATAAGGGTTACTTGAGAAAAATAATGTTGGACACTCTTCGATATTCCTCCAAATCACGATTTTTTCTAGATCTAAATATATCGAAACCTGATCAAGATCGGGGTGGCTTTTGATGTGTCTTTTAGCAGAGGCTATATTGTCCTTATGTGGAGTCACCAGGTGAAAAATTAACATCCAAGTACCTGAGGCTTGTCACCGTCAAGTCTCAAAGTCTGCAATGTCGTATCCCCAGGGAATATTTCTTAAACTTACATACCCGGCAATGATGCCATTTTGGATGGTATCCATCAAGATGTTCTGGGTTATTATTGGAACGATGTCGAGGCACCCCAGTGATCAAGACTCAAGATGAATATTAAGGCCATATTTGCGGTAAATAAGTTGTGCAATATTTGGGATGTTTTTCCCTCTTTCTTTCTCTTTCTTTTGAAATTATAGGACCTCAAACAATTCTCATTTCATCTGAAAAATGCTCTCAACTATCAGAGGAATTTTTACATGAGTATTTCATAAAATCAATATTTAAAGAAGGATGAAATGGTGGATTGTAGAAAAAATAAATAAACATACATGGCACTATTAAGAATGAATATTGTAGCCTATGGAAGGAATAGTGTGCTAAGCAATTAAGAATTCAACATCTCTAACAGATGCATAAATATCAATGAAAACTTTCTTCAAATAGTTAATATCTTCACACATTCAAACACATCGGTGTACACTATGTATATCATTTAAATGCACAAATAAAATGGCAAGAACTGGTCATACATTCAGAGGAAATAAATTTTGTGTCATTACCAAACATCATACAATAACATTGAATATGGTGAATGGCTTGTCGCTTGAGATTTTATTAATAATATATGATACAAAAAAATCAAGTGTGGAAGGAGATGATTTACAAGTACACAAATACTATAAGAAAGGAATTACATACTAAAAATTGAACGCAAGGGATGAATCTATATTGCATGTTGCATTTATCAATTGATTATGCTCAAGGTATTTGGTTAAACAACTCTGGTTGTAAGAACCTCTTCAATTCCCCAAAGTGTTGACTTGGACAATGGGTGCATGTGTTCTCTTGTATTCCTATCTCTCATGCCCTAAACTAATTTTTGAACCACTTCCAACTTCTTGAAACCATTTCCTTCTTCTTGATTCTTGGATGGTCTCTCCTTGGTAAAAATTTCACCAATTAATTTTACCTGAATGAAATTTTATTATAGATCAAGATCATGGAGCATTTGGAGATTTACCAACAAAAATATCCATCGAGCTCTACCTTGTAAAAATCACTTCAATCATTTCATATTAATCTCAAACATTGATCTCTTACACGTAGACATGTTTCATGGGACTACTCGTAATCCATTTGAACAATCAAGGTCTGCAAAGGCATAAAACTCAGCAGTCGTTGAATCATTCTCGAGGAGATATCTCGATCGTTGATATGTGAATTTTTAGGCCCCGTGGCTTATTTATAGATCGATCAATCTTGATCTTTGATTTGAAAGAAAGAGTGTTCTTTTATCTGGACCGTTGATCGATTCCACTTGCAAGAGGTCTAAGGGTAGATCTGGGTTGTTGATCGGTCCCCCTTAGAAAAGGTTCGAGAGTATATCTGGACTGTTAATCAGTCATGTCCATCGGAGTGGTCAAGGTCTTGGATTCAATAGGACTCTGACAAGGGAAATCTTCAGATTGCATCTCGATTGTTGATTGGAGGGAGTGGAGATGAACTGGGAGTCATCGATCTAGCCACAACCAAAAGAAATATTTGGGTAAGGTAAAGATATCGTGCTAACATCATCCTGGACACATGGTGTGTTTCTATTGGACCAAAATGATGTTGATGTTGCAGAAAGGTAGGACACATGTCACCTAGATTTGATATGTGTTTAGGTTCCTTTGGTAGTTTGCATGTGTCCACGTGGAAACTTCAGATTGGTTTGAAAGGTTCCCTGCTAGCAGGTTGATGTGAGATCTGGACCATTTATCAGTACCACATGAAAATAGGTCTAAGTAAATATGGACTATCCATTATAGGTTCCCTTCGGAGTGCTAAGGGATCAGGTTCAAAATAGGATCCAAATAAGAAAGTATGGGGACCATTGATTTATCAAAGGAACTAGAAATGAACAAGATCCATGGATATGGCTCGACCATGAACCCAAAATAGGATAAGGAAAATCATTGTCATGTTGACATCACCCTTGACACATGGAAATTTTATATTGGCCCATGGTGGTACTGACATGGTAGGGAGGAAAAGACAGGTGTCACCTGGATTTGGGATTTTTACCTATGTATGTGGAGGGTTCCACATGTCCACATGGAATCCTCTGGTTAGCTTTGAAAATGCTTCGGTGGTGGGTTGACACAAAAACTGACTAGGAGGCTTTGATACCTGAGAGAAGATATGGAGTGTTGATCGGTCTCACTTGAAATAGGTTCGAGTAGATCTGGATTGTCCATTGGAGGTGCCTCTTCAGAGTGTTGCAAAATTTGTTTCAAATGGGACTCTAAAAAGAGGATTATGAAGTAAATATTGATCGTCGATCTGGATAATCATAGAGAGGTTTGAAAATGCATGAGAGGCATCAATTTGGTCGTGATTGAAAGAAAAATTCTGCCAAGGCAAAGATGGTTAGGCTGACATCACCCTAGACACATGGCACTTTTTCACTTTCCCATGTTGGTGCTAATGTGGCAAAGGTGCATGACACATGTCACCGTAATTTGATATTTGTATGTATACATGTGGTGGGTTCCACATGTTCACATGGTAGCTCTGAATTGGTTCTGACAGTGCCCCATTGGCACACCTAGTTTTCATCTCTTCTACATTTTGTCGATGATGACATCATCATTGGTGCTATGAAAAATTGCGTTGGAGGCGTTTCTTTGCGTTTTACTGATGATGATCTTCATGTTGATCTTTGTCATTAATATTTTTTCGATGTGAGGTGATCCATTGATCTGTCGCCAGAATAGGGGAAACCATTTATCTTTCACCGATATAAGAAGATTTGTCGATTTGGGCTTGACCAAAAGCTACAAATGGCTAAGGCATGAATAACATTATGATGATGTCACCTCGAACATGTGGTGTTTTCTCAATGGTCCATGTTGAGGTGCTAACGTAGAAGCCATGCAGGTGTCACCTATATTTGACATATTCACCTGTGCATCTGATGGAATTCCCCTATCCACGTGGTAGGCGGTGATTGGCTCTAGCAGTGCCCCGTTGGCATGTCGATTTGTCATTTCATCATCTTCTTATCTTTGGTCATTTACGATGATGTCATTTTCGGCACTTTGTAACTTGAGCTAAGGGGGAAAATTCCAATGGATTTTTCCAACTTCGACATCGTGGGCCCCTTCAATATTTTTCCAACTTCGACATCATGGGCCCCTTCAATATTTAATCTAATCCACATGTCAGTCATTGATTTCTCTTTCCTGCATCCATCCGATTTGTTGAGGTCCTAAAATGTCGGCGCTTGGTTCTTAGGTTGCGGTCTCATTATAAGATCCTAGGCTATTAGTGCTTAAGTTCTTTCAGAATGTGACAAGCCCCTTCTGGATTGTGACGTGCCCCTTTTAGACTGCAACAAGCCTCTTTTGGACTATGACAAGCCTCTTTTGGACTACGACAAGCCTCTTTGGACTACACCAAGCCCCGAGATCTTAATTGTTTCCTTATGCACATAAGGGCATGGATTTTCTTACTATTTCTTAAATTTTCCTTAGGAAAATTTGACAGTGAGCTACGTAAAAGCTTCTGAAACTTGACTTTTTTCCTTTAAATTACTAGATCCCAACCTTATAACCTCCATAAATTGTCATACTAGGTCAGGAAAAAATATGGTACTACCATAGAAATTATAAAATATTTCCAAGAAATTAATCTATTCACGCATTGACAATCATAAGAGGGACTCATTTAGTTAACAATAAAGAGTTTTACACACTCATGTTATAAATTTTACACTGAGATTTACAAAACATTCATTACAATGAAATAAAGTCAAATTTATCATTTAAACTCCAATGAGGTCTATGCTACCTTTAATCAAAGAAATTCAATTACCATACTAAAAGGAATGAATAAAATAACTGGTAGAGACAAGGATCGATCCACACACGCACACACACACTTGCATATAAAACTTATATTAGCAATCTCAAACACTGTAACACTAAATCTGGAATCTTGAATGACAAAACCCTATACTTCAGAATCAATAAAGTTCAAATTGTGAATGAAAAAGGTAATGCAATTATAAAGAAAAATTGCATTGTAATTGTTCAAGCTATGCTTGTATCATCACTCAATCGAACTAAGAAACATAGATGCTATCTACACAAACACATTTATAAACTAAAACAAAATTGTATAGAAACAAAGTTATGCTTCTCATGTATTCAAACTATGAAATTGAAATGGTTGCAGGATTGTGTTAATAACACAATTCCAATTTAAGCAAATTATCTTAGTGAGATGATATATTGAACATGATTAGATGATAAACAAACATGAAATTAATTACACAAAATAAACAAGAGTATAATTAAATCAGAGGAAATATCATAAACACGCTTACAATCCTACACTAATTTCATAGAGAAACGATGGCCAAATTGGTGGGCCCTCCCAATCGACGTCCCGTTGCTAAAATGACTATAAAACTAAATCAAATGGATACACGAACTGAGCTTCAAAACACCAACATTTTAATTGAGCAATATCAATGATACAAATCGATACAAGAACTATCAGTCTAAACGTATGAGTTCTAATGGACCACATATCTATCTCAAGCTACATATGCTTACATTACATTTATCAAACCATAATTTTAAATACAATATTGTTTCCAGGTATACACAGATTGACCCTGATCATATCCTTGTTTACATGCATTGGGCATATCAAATACATGGAGGAATTTGCAACATGCGATATAATTAAACCTGGAGGTGAAAATATAACCTTGAATTCGCTCATAAAATATTCTCATGACATGAAATGCATGAAAATATCTTCCATTTTCGACCTTAATCCAATTTGTTGTTGGCACGTTGATTTAGAGAAGAGGGTTGACCATGATCTTTGACTATGGGTGGCACTTTCCCTTCTCATTCTATAACTGATGTGAGGAGCCTAGAATCATATTGAAGCTGATAAAGAGAGAACCTATGTCTTGGTTTCCATTCTAGAAACTTGGAAGTATGACGAACCATGATGAGAGTTACAAAACCTCTATATTTAAAGGACTTGAACTTAGCCAACCATTATTAGTAACAAAACAATATTTTAATCATTCTAATTCATTAAAAATGATGTGAAAGCATTAATAAACTAACAAAATTACCTTATGGTCCTTTGAATGACCTTTATAGAAAAAAGAGTGATAATTATGGTGAAAAGAGTGTTTTTTATTGGTCAAAACGGGGTTACTGGTGGTGAAAATGGCGTCAATTTGGAGTCCCAACAAACATCTTGGTGGGGAAAACAAAAAATGATTAAGAAGAAAAACATAGTTGGGAGGACGGTTCGACTTCCAAGAACTTGAGGAGAAAATGAAAACGAGAAGAGGGTTGGTGGTTTCACATAGAATGGAGAGATAGAAGAGAGGAAATAAAAGAAGGGACGTCTACAAAAAAATAGAGCAGAGAAAAGGATGTCAGTTTTTGGGTTCACAATGTGGAATAGTGAACACACCTAATCATTGAATCAACATGAAAACTATGCCAACTTATTTGGTAATGTAATGAGACTGTAAAAGATAAATTAAGTCTTCTTAATAAATAATCTTGAGTCCATGTTTTAATGGTGGTGTCTCTTGTTTCCTTTTCTTATCACTGTAATTTCTCCTAGAATTCTTAATTCTTAATTTTCTTTAACATTGTTAGTTGTTAGATATGCACTTTGTGGGAAGAAAATTGGTTTTGTAGTTGGTTGAGTATAGGATCGAGGGTGACTGCATAAATAAGAGTTGAAGCTTGTGTCCAATAGGAGAAAAGAAAAGATCATATTTTAGTAAAATATGAAGAGAGAACATCATTGTCTAAGTAAAAAAATGAACAAGATGTTGATGTCATTGTTGGACCCTTCGTTTTGGTAGAAGACTCAATTTGGCGGAAATAACACAATTTTGAGGTAGTTAGAGTGGATTGTGGAACAACAAAACACACCAACAGAGGATCTGAGTAGCAGAAAGTGATAGCTCGGAGTGCCAGAAAGGAATGTAGTTTTCCGCCAGTTGGAAGGAAAATAAAAAAGCACTAGAGCCTTCTAGCGGAAACCAAGAAGATGCAGACTTAAGAAGTTGTAACGAACGAATCAAGAAGTCTTGCAGAAAGCTATAAGATAAAGACTTATGAAACATGACAAGGATAATTTTTTTGTGAATGCTTATACAAATGTTGTGAATTTTTAATTGTAGAACCTTGAGTTATATCAAGCCTAGGTTTTGTACTGAGAGTTGTATTTGTAATGTGTTGAGCCTTAACTATGTTTTCCAAGGTTGTGATCAAACCAGTCATAAAATGTAGTTATAGATATTTTGATCATCTGGGATCTAACTATTGTATACTTTCCTTTGATATTTGAGTAATGAATATATGAGATATGTTAATTGGGCCCTAAAAATTTGTGTAATTGTGTGAGAATTCTTAGATCTTCATCTGTGTAACTGTTATCACTATTTTTGTTTTTTTACTTGTTCAGTTAACGCTTAGGAATACTCTCACCAGAAGAATTTTTCCACAAGTTATGAATTTCAATCTTTCATTTTGGTTATGATGTCTGCATATAATATTTTACATTCATGTGCTTAGGTTTGGTTTTGTTGTGTTCTTCCCACCATTGCACTATCTTCGGCCACGCTCCATTTCACATATGTCTCGGCAACGCTTCAGGTGATACCTTCTTCCCTTGTGTAAGGTTGAATATACGAGCGCTCTAGAATACATTGGTGCCTTTGTTGGAAAAATGTGAGAGGGGCGAGTGATTCACGTGAAGGGTTCATGCGTTACGAAGTTCTTGAAATATGGGGGGTCGTCGTCATCGTGAGAAAAGTGTTAGAGATGAATGTGCTCTAAGAAGGGTTGTTACGATTGAAAATAATTGGTGACAGTATATGATAAAGTCAATGAAGAGGTCATATCATTCACAGAAGATGATTGACCTCGAGAGTATCCATAGGAAATAACTAGAGAAGTTATGGGAGTTGCAGATACGCAAAAAGATTGGTCGGATGTTGGTTGAAGGAAAGATTTCGGGAGAAAGAAGAAATTTTTTAAGGAAGCAGATGAGCAAGAGTTAGGATAGATGAGGGAGTTAGGATCAATGCCAATTCAGAAGACCAATAATTATTCATAACCATTTAAGGAGCATGGATGATTTTAAGGATGGAAATTTGTTTTAAAAAGTAGAAACCTTGGTGAATCTTACTAATCCTCCATATTCCAACTATAAATGTTTGGCGATATTTTTGTAAAAATATTCAAATTTATAAGCATTTTATATAGCTTTTACAAAATTTTGGCGATTTTTAAGGTAAAACAATTTTATCCTATAGAATTTGGGCAAATCATTTTTAAAATATCAAATCTCATTTTTGTAAAAACCATGGAAAATTAGCCCATGAGTGAAATTTATCCCCTGAAATCATCCATGTTAAGGAGCTACAAGAGTCTTAGGCCTTGCTACATCGGAAGATGTTGAGTCTCGTCAATAAAATAGTACAGTGTCACATAGCTCCGCAAGCCCCTTGGCGGAATCATTCCATTCCAAAAGCAAAGGAACCAGCCTTGGATCAACCCCACCCTCAGTGCCTTCTATAAATATGGTAAATTATACATTGAATCTTGCAGTAACTTCTATTGTTTATCATAGTTATAATACAATAGGTTCTAATTATAGTAGTAGAAGAAGTGGAGCAAGTTCTTCAGCTCTAATACATCCAGGACCATTAGGATTTATATTGATATGCTCCTTGAGTTCTCTAATGGGAACTAAACATGTAGGCTCACTCACCCGATACCCGAAATTTTGAGGTAAAGGCGATGAGGATGTATAACAACACTGGTTCTTATGTGAGGATATATGGAGGTCTCACAAAACTTTATATTCCAATAAACTAGTTGAATTCTAAAACACATTGGGAGGTAGAGCATTAAAATGGTACATGAAGTCCATCGAGCTAGAGAATCCTCAAGGGAATCCCCCAAGAAATCCCTTTAATCTCACTCAAGCCAAACATAGATTTATTTCATAGTTTATCCTACCTCAATATGAAGAACAGGCCCTCTCTAAGTTGTGGGAGATCAAGCAGCAATACGGGGAGTCTTCTTGGGAGAACAACCAACAATTCAAGGATGCAATTGGGAAGCTAGAAAAGCCAATTCACAAGAATAATCAACATGAATGGTTCATTCAGAGGCTCTTTCCTTTGATTCAGATTCCGCTAACTCAATAAATACTTGCCACTTTGGGAAAAGAATTAGAACAGACCATGAAAATTGAAGCAATGACAGGCTATCCCGAGAGCTTGCGCATGATGCAACTTGTAGAGGATAATAATCTTGCACAACTCCAAAGCCATATTTTCATGTTGACTGATAAAATTTAGTAGTTGAGCCTACTTAAAGGAGGTCGACCACATTTCCGGTGCATTGGTTGCTACATCGAAGGTCATATGGTGAAAAAGTGTCCAAGATCGTGGGGTGGAGGATCTATGAGACACCCTATGCCTCCACCACCAGTTGGACCATCAGGTGGTGTTGCATAAGTTGCGACTGAAACATCATTCCATGCACCTATGCAATTCCAAGCCTTCCCAACTCCATAAGGGGGTCAACCCAATGAGTATTGTGATATTTGTAGACACCATGGACATTATTCGATACATTGCCCCATCTTACAAAAATATACATATGTCCCAAATATGGTGTACTAAAAATCTTATCGGTTGAATACTCATACTACCAAGCAATGTCATGATTTAGATTCTCTTACGGATATACTAGAATTCTCTTCCTTCAGGATTGATGAAGCCCCTCAATGGTTTGGAGGAGGTCACAAAGGTGGAGGATATTTTAGAGGAGGAAGAGCTAGTGGCAGAGGACCCACTCGTTGCTACAACTCTGACGAACAGGGACACCTTGCAAGAGA
Organism: Picea mariana; assembly: GCA_032191745.1. Classification (NCBI taxonomy): domain Eukaryota; kingdom Viridiplantae; phylum Streptophyta; class Pinopsida; order Pinales; family Pinaceae; genus Picea; species Picea mariana. Next base: position 354,752 of record JASDQU010010591.1, on the reverse strand, counting down.
TTGCCCACATCCAAAGAGACCATGGTGTGCACACTACCAAAACAATACACATACTACTAAGAAATTTCTTGATCTGATCACACGTTGGGAATATTGAGCAAGATAAATGAGAGTCAATTTGTTAAACTCAGAACCTAGGCCAATTGTGGAAGAGAGGCAGTCCAACATTCATGTTATAGAAGGGGAGGCACAAAGATCATTGTCAATGATGATCATCTTAATTGAGCTCATATCCAAAAGGTAATTCCTAAACCCCCATATGATCTTGTACAACAAAAGGAATTTTTTCATAATGCGGTAGAATTGTTCTACCAGATGTTTAATTCCCTGATACCAAAAATTGGGAATCCAAGCTATACCCTTCCCCATCAAGTTGTAGAAACATTGGTCCCATATAAGGGCCCATCGTATGAGCCAAATAAGAAGTAGTGTACCATAATTTGTATGGTACAACTCTTTTTTGATATCCTAAATGATGAAAACCTTACTCAAAAGTTACATAACACAATTGGAATAACTTTGGGAGTTGAGAGAAACATAGAGGGATCTATAGTTGTTAATTTCCAGAGAGAAATGTAGGTCGAATACAAGGACAAAATAAGAGGTTGGGAAGCGAGTTCAAATTAAAATCCCATATTGATGGTTATGAAATTAACAATGCCATGTTGGATTTGGGATCAGATTTTAATATCCTAACAAAGAAAATGTGGGAAGCTATGGGAAAACCCATGTTGGTCTATTCCCCAATTCAGTTGTGCATGGAAAAATAGTATTGTATTTATCTAGTAGGGAGACTGGAAAACGTAGAAGTAGATCTAGCCAGATTCAAGACTATTGCAGAATTTGAGGTCATTGAGATCATGGGGGACAAAGATCCATATCCATCCTTTCTTAGAATTGATTGGGAATATGACAATTATGTTGTGATCGACATGAAGAAGGAATCCATGACCTTTGAAGTGGATGGTATGAAAGTAGTTCAACCTTTAGATCTGTACCTAGGGCCATGATACACTGAACCCTTAGAAGATAAAATAGAACTTGATGTCTTGGATCATATGTATATTGTGACTAAAGGAAACCATGCAGATTAAATTAATCCTACGGCGGATGGTTTAGTCAGTTGGAAAAGTATTCAGTTTGTTGGGGAAGGCTCAGAGGTAGCTTTCGAAAAATGGTAGTAGGGATGATACAAAAATTTCTCAAGAAGATGCGCCACTATTCAAGCATCTAGGTGGATTGAAATTGAACTCAATGACCATACAATATATGATGGTCTCTTAGATTTACACACTTTTTGGGTCAAAATGGAAGAAAAATATGGGGTGGAACAGAGGATTTCAACACTTGATATCATTTTCCAATCCTCCCCGACTCATTGGTTGGACACCCACAAAAGTAACTTGCCTTCGTGGGAGGATATCAAGCTTTCCTTACAACATCGATTTATCCCCCCTTCCTAAGTTAGTCAAGACAATCGAGACCAAAAATTGAAAACACCCATTCTTACCCTCGACACATATGATAGAGTATGGACATTACTACAACTACCCCAAGGTTTTTGGGTACACCATTTTGTTCACTCACTAGAACTAATCCCCACATCCTGGTATATACATGAAGAAACCACAAGGCAAACCCATTGCAGGCATGTCCTTCAATGCCAATTTTTCCAGGATTTCTCTTTTACAAGTAAGCCCCCTAAACTCACTTTATCATTGCAACAAATTCAAATCTTTTTATTCATAAATAAGTTCAAACCCGCACATCCCCCTGTAGTTTTCTCTGCGCATAAATACCAGCTCTAGTCTAGATTTCACCCATCTCTTGAGCCAACAAAGAATGTCATTACACCAATACCTATTTACTATATTAAGGTTGATACCACCCCATATGATTATGAATATTTAGAATACCTTAATCACTTGTCCTTTAAAGAATCTGAAGGCACTAGGACTATTCAGGATACCATTTCACCTAAAGCTAGTAGTTCCTACACTAACCCTTTGAAGTTGTGCAAGGTCAATATAGGTAATACAAAGCATCCCAAGATAGCCTATATAGGGAATTATTGGGACGAACAGACCATTACTGAAATTCAAGCCCTATTGAGGGAATATGAGGACCTATTCCTCACCAACATCTTGGAGCTGAAGGGAATTAAGAGCGATCTAGGAGAAATGAAAATTGAACTGAAGTGTAACGTGGAACCTATTAAGCACCAACCATACCATATGAACCCTAGAGTCAAAGAAAAATTCAAGAAAGAGATCGATCACATGCTTGTAGGTGGGTTGATATTCCCAGTGGATGAGGTTGAGTGGAACAACCCTATTTTCATTTAGAGTAAAAAGGGTGCAGAGGATATCAGGGTTTGTGTTGACTATCAAAGATTGAACTATGCCTATGTTCATGACCCATTTTTTACTCCTTTTAGTGACAAATTTTTAGATCAGGTCATGGGCAGAGAAGCATATTCATTTACTGATGAATTTTCTGGATATCATGAGGCAAGGATTGCAGAAGTGGATAAGAAGAAAACTACGGGGGTCACTTTCTTACAATGTCATGTCATTTGGGCTCGAGAATGCCCCAACATTGTTTTGTCATATCGTGATTTCCACCTTCTGCGATTTCATCCATAAATTTCTTGAATTCTATTTGGATGATTGGATGGTATATGGTCTACTCAAAGAGCATATTTGTCTCTTGCGTCTAATATCGAATCAATGTCGCCAGTTGCAGATTTCCCTAAACTTGAAAAAGTGTATATTCTATGTACCCTTCAAGAATATGCTTGGACATATCATGTGCAGAGAAGAAGTGCTCATTGATCCTACAAAAGTTGTGGTCATTCTCAATATTCCTCCTTCTACCTCTGTCAAGTAGTTGTGAACTACCCTGGGACATATTGGATATTACCATTGGTTTATCAGGGGCTACGTGAGTATCACACCATCATTGGAACAATTACTTAAGAAATTTGAAGGATTTCACTAGAATTTAGTCTGCGATAGAAAATTTGACACCTTGAAGGAAAAATTGAGTGCAACCCCCATTCTGACTTTCCCCAATTGGAGCATGGAGTTCCATGTGCATATCAATTCCTACAACATTGTGCTAGGTGTTATCCTTGTGCAACCATGCGAAAGAAATATCAACCATCCCATCTATTTTGTCAATCGAAAATTATCTTAGGCCAAACACAACTACAACACAATAGAAAGGGAAGGTTTGGCCATGGTATATTCTTTACAAAAATTCTGACATTGTTTGTTAGGTTGTCACTGATCATTCTGCTTTAAAATATCTTGTTAAAAAACATGCCTTATAAGGAATAATTTGTAGATGGTTGTTACTATTTCAGGAATTTTCCTTTGAAGTTATCGTCAATCCTGGAAATTTGAATGTTGGGCACAATCACCTCTATCGATTAAAGTTCAAAAGGAGTGGTGTATCCCTCGATGATAAACTTCTTGATGCAGATTTGTTCTACATTGAAGATATTTCGGACTATTTGTTAGACATTGCAGTATTCCTCATGACCAGTAAAACACCTGAGGGATATTCTGCAACTTAGAAAAGACACTTAGTCATCAGGGCAACATATTATCAACTTATCGCAGGAAATTTGTACAATATGGGTTTGAACAGTATCCCGAGGAGATGCGTTTTGGATCATGAGAGACCAAATATCTTATGGGACTGCCACGATGGATTTGTAGGTGGACATGTTGGTGGTAAAGCTACTGCATAGAATATATTACAGGTTGGGTTATGGTGGCCTACATTTTTAAGGATGCCAAAGCATATGCCATAGCATGTGATTTTTGTCAAAGAGTAGGTAATCCCTCCTGGAGAGATGAACTAACTTTACACCATGTCAGAGCTTTGCAAGCATTCGAAAAGTGGGTTGTTGATTTCATTGAGACCATAAAACCACCGGATCAACATTCCAATTCTGGGTACCTAATTACCACAACAGATTATCTTACACGATGGAACGAAGCTACACCAATACGATATTGTTATGGCGATACCACAACTAGATTTATTTTTGAAAATATAATTGCTCGATTTGGTTTCCCTTAGAGTCTAACCAGTGATCAAGGTGCACATTTCATAAATTGAACTATAGCTACCCTCACCTATGAATTTATGATCCAGCACCACAAGAGCATCCCTTACCATCTGCAACATAACATGATAGTGGAAGCATTCAACAAGATTCTAGAAAATGGATTGACCAAGGTATGTTGTGAAAACCATGAAGATTGGAACGAAAGAGTTCCAACGGTACTTTGGTCCTATCAGATCACCACAAATAAATTACACAAGTATACCCCTTTCCAATTAATCTATGGATGAGAGTTCATGGTACCAACTAAATTTATATCACCAATTCTATTTGTTGTGCAAGCTACCAAGATGACTGATGATGAATCCATCACAACCAAAATTATGGAATTGATGTAGTTAGATGAAGCCATATTTTTAACATACTTTATTCATACTATCAAGAAATCGTGACAGAAGGCCTAGCAAGATTGACATATCAAGCATAAGTATTTTGCGTAGGGAGACAAAGTCTTGATGTATGACAGTAAGTATCAGAAGCATCCTGGTAAGTTACAAATGCACTGGCTTGGACTATTTATTGTTGTGGAGATACGATAATCTAGAGAAGTCAGACTCGCACAACTCAATGGTATCCTTTATCCTGGTTGGGTGAATGACGCATGCCTAAAACCCTACATATGTTCTCCATAAGAATTGTCGTGCAACCCTCTTGTGTCAGGAGTGGCTTTCCTAGGTAGGATTTCCCTTTGTATTGCAAGTTTCTTTTCTGTCAATAATATGATGACACATAAATTCGATTGCGTGTTCTCGAGTATAGTTTTCCAGTCCTAATCATCCACCTTGGATATTCACTTTGTGGTCGGGGAGCTTGTCATCATGTTATTTCATAGCTAATGTCACCCATATTTATGTTTTGTGTCCATATTCTATCACATGGGTTGTTACATCTGTTTGTACTTTATGCTGACTAGGAAGCCACTTGTCATCCTAACCATATTCAATGTTCATAACAGTCTATCCTTTTCCTATCCTCCACTAATATAACCTTTCTCAAATTAATCGTACCTCCCACCAACATCTCATCAGTTATGTCTTTAAAACAAACGTCCCATCGCAAATCTTGGCTTAATTAGGGGATTTTTATTCATATCGACGTCAATTTTATAGAGCTATTGTAGTTAATGGATGGTCACCATCTCACCTCCCAAGTTTTTCCTATAAACTTACCTCTCTTCGACATCCCAACTCGTTTGGTATTCCCATCCTCCTGTTTTTTATTTCATCCTGGAGTCTCTTCAGTACCCTGAGAGCCTGTGTCTATGCCCCTCCCCTCTTGTGTTATTTGTTTATCACCGCTGACCCATCCCTATGGTTCACACAGTTTTTCGGGGAGCTCTCCCCAAGCCCATTATTCCTTCAAAATTTATTGACCCACACGTTGTTGTTCAGGGTGATTTGTATGGAAAGGTCGAACAAACCAGGTAGATCGACCTTGATTTTACCAATGTTGTCGAACATCCAAACATGGCCATTCATTAATACATGGATTGTGTCCCCCAGCTGAATGGGAATTTTCAATGGAAGTGGAGACCATAGTTTTCACCATTGCAGGATTCTACACTAATATGTCTTCGTGACTTACCCATTTTCGACACTACTGGTGAAGTTTCCCATTGCATGAAGTTCCTAATCAACAGAGTACACACATGTGCTTTATGGCTCAAGAAAGATTACCCAATCCATGTGGAGGATATCCATAATCTTACGGGCATGTCTATGAAAGGTCAAGATGTTACAGATGGATTTTAGGGCTCAGGGAAACACGGCAGGAAGAAGGGAGAGTTGAGCCTCTATGACAAGTATGGCACCAAGCAAGGAGGTTGAGGTGTCCAAATCAACTTAATCTAGGATGTCCTTTTTTGGTTGGCCTACTACCTGATTGTCGGCAAGGTGATGCGAAGCTACACCAGGAATGAATGTGCACTTGATGTAATCGCCATAGTCTAATTCAATAAGAATGGTGCACCAATGAATTGGTGTAAGTACCTTCTAAACGAACTACTTCAAGCATGCACAAATGCAAATGAAAAGTCAATATATTTCTTTATGGGTATATATTGGTTTCCTTGGATATGTGGAAATGGAAAACTCCCTCAGGCCATAGTATTTCTCTATCATCCAACGACTTCCTTGCCATGTTGTTGGAACCATGGCATTGCCGCACAAATCAAAGCAACCCAAATGAACACATTGTTTCTTTCTCGCAATGGTATAGTGCACTCATCACTGCCACATAGTGACCACACATCCCACAAAACCTACTCAGATGACACACACACAATATTTGGTTCTAGATGACCCGTGAATATACCTTGCTTCACCCTCTGGTAGCCGACCCTACTCTCTTCCACATGACCTGTCTTCCTTCCTATCTAGACGAGGAAGTTTTCCATAAAGAGGTTACAGATTGGCCAAGAATTTTTTTCGAGATGAAGAAATTGGGCGTCTCTTATATGATGTATGTTATGGCACAGTGGTCCACTCCAACACAACTTTCGAAAGTCGGGACCAGTTCTACGAAAAGGGCCCAGTCCGCTCCTAGCTCCCAGGAAGGGGATGATGATGAAGAAGAGGAGGCGTTACCTAGCGGGATCCTCACAAATCCCTTTGCCAATATCCCAAATGATTCCCAGATTACTGGTAAGCAATGGAAGGAGGTTATGACTTATTTTTTTCTTGTGAAGCARTTTTGAACCAGTYCCTCTTCTAGTTCCCTAGGTGATCCTACACCCAATGCAATAATCACCATGGAAATTCCATTATCATCCATCCCCATACCAACCTGTACTACTTCTACCCTTCCCCATTACGCCACACCCCTCCCACCCAACATCCCAATTATCCATATTAGTGATGACCCCCCCAAATCCCCTCAATCAACCCCCATCATTGAAGAGTCCCATCCTGGGATTTCTGCCATTGACCAGTGGTCCACTCCTACAAACATGGACACCGATACCCTCTCTACCAATCACATGACCATCCCACTCCCCTCCACCTTTCCCCCAAATCCCCAAGGTCACATCCCTTCCCCCACCCCCTCCCAAATAGTCCCCCTGCCTAACCCAAACACAGTTTTAGATACAAATGTGCCAATGGTTCATGGTATGCTTCCACAAGATACCCTCGATGGACAAGATGATTCTCAATATGGTCATAGCATCACTTCCATCAAAGATAATATTGGTCCCCTATTGCAGGACCCCCAACAATGTCACGAAATTCTAGAACTATGCCTTGAGTGTATTGAGGTAGTGACAAAACGTTCCCCTCATCTTCAGGTTCGGCTCACGCAGAGCCTACACATTGTTTCCCTCAGTCTAGATGGTGTTGGTACCCCCAACATCGCAGATCATTCCATCACTAGTGGCCAGCCGCTCATGTCAAGATTTAATTTGGATCCCCCTACCCTCACTATCGACCTGGATTCATGGGATACGCTGCAAATCATGCATCTAGTTCGCACCTCTGTTGATGAACTGGAGTAGCACATTGTTGTCGTACAACAAGCCAACAATGATCTACAACAAAAGGAACAAAAATTGTAGGATGTTGCCACTTTTTCCTCTGCAATATCCATCATAGAGCGTAACTTAATACTGATAGCTGAATCAATCATTGAGAGTGTCGCCAACAAGTTTAATCAGGTCTGACATGTTTTTCACCAAATTCCCTCTGAAATATCGAAAGACATTAGCTTGGTCGAACCACCTCATCGGGTTAAGCTCCTTGCTGGCGCATGGTCTCACATGAATGCCCAAAAAAATACCTTGCAATAGGAATTGGATGCCCTCAAATAGAAGGAAAGGGAGCCACCTAAAGAGCTCCTCCAAAAGATGATGCAAGAAGTAGAGGAGGGCACCACATTAAAGGCTTCGCTTCGTTCCTGTGAGTAGGAATGTTGTCGACTCTTTGACATGGTCATGGACTGGATGGGCTTGCTAGACCAACGTAATAAGCATGCCATAGAGTTATGTGCTTGAATTATTCATATCCATGTAGAATGCCATGCTATTGATGATCCCATAGAACAAGTTTCCATGTTTTCCGCGATTCAAGTTGAGGATGATAGGTTGGTTTCCATGGACGATGCCAACAGAGTGGCCAAGACCACGCTTAGACATTTCAAGTCGATGGTCCAAGTTGAGTATGTCCCGCTATAACAATTGCACTCCATCACTGAAACAGAGTGGAGTACTTTGTTGGCTACCCAATCTCAGGTGCCAAATGTACATGCTATGAAGGAATTTATTGTCTGTGCCTCAATTTTGACCAAGAAATGGCAAGACCGAATCATCCACTATGACTAGTTTCACACACAAGCTCTGGAAATTATACATAATTTGGACCCTACGTTTGAGGGAGGCCAGAGTGAAGTGATGAATAATTGACTTGGGACAAGTCAAGGTTTGTGGTCAGGGCCTATTGGACACTTCGTTTTTGGAGAAGACTCGATTTTGCGGAAATAACACAATTTTGAGGTAGTTAGAGTGGATTGTGGAACAACACAACGCACCAACAAAGGATCCAAGTAGCATAAAGTGATAAATTGGAGTGTCAACGAGGAATGCAATTGTCTGCCAGTTAGAAGGAACAACAGAAAGCACCAGAACCTTATAGCGGAAACCAAGAAGATGTGAACTCAAGAAGTTGTAACGGACGAATCAAGAAGTCCTTCGTAAAGTTATAAGACAAAGACTTATGAAACAGGACAAGGCTAATGGTGTTATGAATATTGATATGAATGTTGTGAATGTTTAATTGTAGAAACTTGACCTATCTTGACCTTGGGTTTTATACTGAGAGTTGTATCTGTAATGTGTCAAGTCTTAACTGTGTTTTCTAAGGTCGCAATCAAACTAAACATAGTTACCAACTTAACGAGAACTCTACATAGTTCTTATTTTTTTTTTTGGTGGGGGGAATCACATTTTTTACCCTACTTTTAAAAATGTTGCTATCGGTAGCACCCCCCTCTCCCTTTTTAGGTGGTTTTTTGATATTTTAAATTTTTCGATTCATAATGTTTCAACATTTTTTTTAAATGATTGTTTTCATCTATTTTCATTTTTTGTTTAATTCAACTGTGTTTTGTCATTTTTCCATATTTTCAATCTTAAAAATATTTTTTACCATTTACTTTTTTGAAACTAAGATTTTTCGTCTCCGTAATTAATTTATGGTTCCATACTTTTTAAATATAGTGGAAAATATCATTTTTAACACATTTTTTACCTTTACTTCAATACATAGAAAATCATTGTAGGTAAATAACACTTTTTTAGTATTTAGCAAAAAAATATAATTTATTTATTTTTTTGATAAATTAAAAACTAAAAACAACTAAGAAAAATAAAAGAATTGAAATTAAAAAAAAAAATTAAAAAGTAAATTTATATAATAAAAAACAAATCAAAGAAAACTAAAGAAAAAAAATGAAAAAAATTAAAATATATATAAACTAAGCTAAAAGAGAAAAAATAAAAAACAATAAAGGTAAAAATACAAATTTATGAATCAAAAACGTTAGAAAAGTTAAAAAAACACACACAAAAAAACCCTAAAAAAACAAATTTAAACACCTAAAATACAAAAAAGTTAAAATTGTTTTAAAAAACCCTAAAAAAACAAATTTAAACACCTAAAATACAAAAAAGTTAAAATTGTTTTAAAAAACCCTTAAAAAAAACTTATAATTGAAAAAAAAAATTATTAAAAAAGTTTAAAAAAATACTGAATTTAATAAAAACTAAAAAAAATTAAAATCTTTGATTATATATATATATATATATATATATATATATATATGATGATGATGATGATGATGATGATGATGATGATGATGATTAGCGTCCACTAAGACCTAATTGGTCTATCAGACCTTAAGAGGGTAAGTAATTACTTGTGATTCTTTAGAATTTTGTTTCTGTGCTCGAAAAGCATTAAGAGAAGCTTTCCAAGATCACCATACTTTTGTTGAGTTAAGAGGTTAGGAAGGTTGGTAGTGTGATCAATATTTTGAAAATGAGATCTAATATGGGTATAGGTTAGACAATCTAAGAGAAAGTGCTTTTCATCCTCAACCTTCTTAGTGTCACAAAGTTGACACACTCTTTCATCCCATGACGTTTTAGGAATTGACCAAGGCCCAGTTTCACTATGGAGCTCGTGAGAATTTGTTCTTATCTTAGCAATGCTTATTTTTTTCTTTACACTTGGCAAAACAGATAGATAAATTTGATCTTCTAGATTAGGGTTGATTACATCTTTATAATACCTTAATTTTCTCTTTTCCTCCAACTCTTTATCACACCAGATTTTTTCCTTAAATTTTGATTTGACGTTTTTTTTAATAGTATATTTATTCTGCAAAATGGTTTCTTCCATGATTCCCCAATAGTTTAGCCAAGACCGGCCGTCTTTATGCCATCCTCGCTTGAGTCGATGGTGGTTATGACTTGATTTTGAAGCAATTTTAGGTAGCCTCTTGTCTTCCATGTTGTTTAACTTGTTCTTATACATTAGGTATCTACTTATATCCATGCTCTCAATGGGGGAGAGGCTTGTTTCTATGAGAAGGATGGGATAGGGCGTATTTACTTTAATTTTGGATTATAGGTTATAAAATTCTTTTGTATTTGCTCTATCTTTCTCCAAGATTCACGAGAGATACTACAGCCCAAGACTTCACATCCATAAATAATAACAGGTGTAACAAGAGTCTCAAAGAGGAGTTTCTTCTTATCCCAACTCCAAAGATCAATTGATTTACAATTGTTTTCAAGCCCATAATAAGCTTTCCATCCCCCAATAATCCTTTTCTCAATGCTATAATTCCAGTTGAGCTTATGGTGAATATCAATTCCAAGATATTTGTATGAAGTCACTTCCTCCAAGTTGTTGTTGTAAAATACAAAGGTATCATAAGGGATCTTATTGGATTTAATAATCATGACCTTAGTCTTATCAGTATTAACAGTCATACCCATATTGGAGCAAAAATCCTTGAGGATTCTTAGTTGGTTTTCAAGATCATGGGGACTCCTTACCATAAGAACGATAGCATCGGCATAAAGAAGAAGATTGATGACTATACCAGTGAGAGTAGGGGCAACACAACCTGTTTTTTCCAAGAATTCTTCTAACTTATTAATGTATATGCCAAAAAGGGTAGGGGACAAGGGACAACCTTGTTTGACTCTGATATTGCAGTTAATCTCTTTTGACCAGCCCTCAGTGTTTTTAAACTTAGCAATAACATTCTCATAAATTCTTATTGCAACAGCCCTCAACTCGAGAGGCACTTTTATCTCTTCCAACCTATTCCAAAGTTTTTTCCTAGGAACCATGTCAAAAGATTTTCTAAAGTCAACAAAACAACAAAAAATATTGGTTTTAGTATTGCAGAACTCCTCTGCAATGATCCTAAAGGTAACAAGATGGTCCATAGTTGAATGATATCTCCTAAACCCAACCTGACCTTTATCTCTTTTACCATGACTTTCTATCCAAATGCTAATCTTCTTTTCCAAAATAATTCCATAAAGCTTAGTTAAAATCGAGCTAATCATAATGGTCCTATAATTAGAGGGAATGTTTTTATCCCCATTTTTAAAAATAGGAATAATGAGGCTTTGCGTCCAGGGTTTAGGGAAGCCCTGCTTGACTGCTAAATTGAAGAGCTTGTGTGTGTGAGGGATAAGGATTGGCCCTCCGATTTTAAAAATTTCAGCTTGGTAGCCTTCAATGTCCTTAGCTTTCCCATTTGCAAGTCACTTAACCCCGAACTCTATGTCATCTAAAGAAACCACTTATTCCTTTGTAGGGACAATAGGAATGGTTTTTATGGAATTAGGGAACTCGTAAAGACTTTCAAGGTAGGAATTCCAGTCTGTTAAAGGAATCCTATTGTTTTCTTTAGTATTGTGTTTTAGAATTTGGCTCCAGAACTTCTTAGGATCCAACTTGTATAGTTGTGAAAGTTGCTCTTGCCTTTTATTGATATAGTATATTTTTTTCCTTTTAATTAGGGATTTGTATGTATTGATATTATCAAGTTTTAAGGGCTCATTAGAAGCACCCCTAATGGATTTCCTAGCAATTTTACATTATTTATCATACCAAGGGTTGGTTGTTCTATTATTCTTTTTATGGGACACCTCGAAAGAGAACTTGTTAATAGAAGTGGAAAGGGTAGTTGTAAAATTATTATAGAGTTATTCAATGTTGTCCTTATAAGTTAGGAGGTTTAATTTACTATTTAATTCCTTTAAGAAAATGTCAAATTTACTTTTGTCAAAGCGCAAATTCCTTTGATTATCAGAATTCTCTTCAATGGTGCTCCTATGCATGGAAAATTTTAGAGTTAGGATTAAAGGTTTATGATCAGAGTCAGGCTCATGGTCATTTAAAAGGTCAAAAGTTGTTATGTGGTTGGAAATGGGGATATCAGATATCACATAATCTACAACACTACTACCTAGCCCATGAATACAGGTCATTTGGTTGGAGTTTGGCCACTTCATTACTCCATTGCAAATTATTAGGTCTTGAGAGCCGCAGAGCTTGACCAACTCAGTACCAAACAAATTCTTAATTAGGGCTTCAGAGCTTCTTTTGTAGCTATTAGATAAAACAAGGTCCTCATCTAGCCATAATGGATTATGGTTCGAGTCATCACTTAAAAGAGTAGCTTGTTTAGTTGCAGTACTAGCATTAAAGTCTCCTAGCCGGAGGATATTACCTTTATTTTTCAAATTATAAATATCTTGTTCTAAATTATTATAGGGACAATTTTTATCTAGATTATTTTTCTTATAAAAAGTAGAATTAATAGGTGCAAAATAACAAATTGCTATATACATCTTCTTAGCATTGGTGTCTGAAATTTCTATCCAAATGTATTGATTAAGAGGGTCAATCTTATGAAGTTGAATGTGAGGAGAAATGTTTTTTCTAATATAACAAGCTATGCCTCCTATCCCTCTACAGTAGGATTTTTTGTTCCATGCCAACCACAAGACAAATCCTTCCATGTTAGGGACCTTAAACTCCTCATGCTCCCAAGTTTTAGCTAGACAGATAATATCAATATCACTTTGGATCCAACTTATCATAGGACCTTTGCGCCATGGAAATCCATGAAAATATATATATTCTCAAAAAGCTATAGAGAAGTTCTACAGAAACTGAGAGAAACTACAGAGATTACTTTGGATAAAAAAGATAAAAACCAAAGAGAAGTATTATTCTCGTTCAAAACCGGAGAGAAATATTATTCTGGTTCAAAACGACAAAGATATAATTTCAAAACCGAAGAGAACTATATATATTCTATTTTTTTTT
>JASDQU010010591.1:269665-294973 GCA_032191745.1 Picea mariana | reverse complement strand
GTGATCGATGATTGAAGTTGTCAAGGCATCATGGGTGTCAAAACCCCGATAGAAGCAACCCCGAATCCCGACATTAAACCAGGGATTCGGCATTTTGCTAATATAGGCCTCTGGGGATTTCACAATTGTGGGAGATTAACCCCAAAATTTTAAATTATGATAGTGGATGTGTTACAGTTAGCAGTGGAAATGATCATATTAAAATTACAAGTATTTGGGGATTCAAGTTTGGTAATGGACTAGATTACTAGTCAAAGGCCAAGGAATCTTAATTTAGGCATGAAGCATCTCATTTGGAAGATAAAGAAGTTGTTGGAAAGATTGGATAACATAACTACCCTTGCAAACATATTTTCAGAGAACTAAATGATTTTGTAGAGGTTTTCCAAAGCAGGTAGTGAATGCTCAAGTAGTCCTACTTGAGATCACTAAGTCAAAGGATACAAAAATTGTTGTTCTACTTGCTAGATAGATATTTGTCTAATTGATGATAGTACTATTGTATTGTACCTTTATTATATGTTTGTTTAATGGTTAGTTTCATAACATGTCAAGGCCAAGTCCACTTTCTTTGGTTTCAATTTTGGAACTTATTGAAATATTGTAGTCTCAATACAATTTGATATTAGTTTGTTAATCTATTAGCTATAGAACTATAGGGATTTTAATTCAATTCTTAGGGAGTTGGTTGCAATTCTCTTTTTGGTTTTAATGTCCTCAAACACATGTTAAACGTAATTTCACCATTTCTTTTTTAAATAAAGGAATTATGATCTTTTTCTTGGAATTTTGTTTTCTGATTTTAAAGGTGGCCATTGTGAATTAGTTTGTTCTCTTAATAATTTTATTTTGTTAATCATGATTATTAAATTGTAAACTTATATTTTAACCTAACATATAATTTTGAAATAGTCATAGTCATCTTAGGAAAGGTTGTTATTCCAAGGTTGCTTACAACCCATTAAATGTGAAGAAGATCATGTATGGAATTTAGAGGAAGTTTGGAGACGATGCATATGATGTGTTGCTAGATGATCTTCACATTTCACCCAATTTCATTGTTTCTGACAACTTGTATATGTACAAAGAAAGATGCATTGTTATAGAAGATAATAATTAAAAAAAAAGTGCATAAGCATTTTGGCATAGAATTCATAATATTGTATAATAGAATTTTCTTTTTTGCGTGTGGAAAAAAAAGTTGCTTAAAGTTTATAGTGGTTTATCAAAATTTCTTATGGTTCATTAATGTTGTGATTTTAAAGCCTTATTTGTATAGAAAGGGATTGTATTCTTAATGTTATATAATAGATTTTTCCTTTTTGGCATGTGAAAATAATATCTTTTTAATGGGGTTTATCAAAATTTCTTATTGATTTTAAAAATGGACATTGAGAATTATTTTGTTATAATAGTAACTTATTGCAATAATAACAAATAATAAAAAATACTAAAATATTCTTTCAAATAATTAAAATTTAATAGTAATTATTTATTTAACAAAAAAATACAAAAATAGAGAATATCAAATTCATGTGAAATACGATGCCAAAGTAAAAGTAAAATAACAAAAAAACCAAATAAATTTGAAGCAAATGTGTACGCTAATACAAATGTCAAAATGTGGCTATCAATGAAACTAAACATGGCACAAATATTGATGCAAAAGGATGTGAGATTATATGCATATTTTGCGAGACATATCATGATGCCAAGCTTAATATAGATACTAACACTAGCTAAAAGTTAAAAAAACAACGCAAGCAAAAAAGTTGGCCCCCAAAATGACATGATTCTAAATGTAGCTAATGACTTAAATGTCAACGTGAACATATCTTAGAATATTTGTATCATACAATGCTTTACTGTAGATGACACAAATTTATGTGAAATCAATTTACATATAGAACAAAACAATACTCAAGATGACACAATCTCAAATTTTGTTGTAGTGGGAGTTTGTGATAATTCATACATCTCTGGAGGGTTTAACCTTCTTTATGACATCTTGCAAAACCTCAAATTAGGAAGATGCATCATTTTTCTTTCTTTTAACATCAAGTAATGAAGCATGATCCTAGTTCAATAATTTAATGGAAGCTAGTTCTTGACTATTTATCTATCATGATAGAGTAACTCTTGTTATTCAAGAGTCCTTAGAATTTCAATCATCCTCTCCATGTTAGCAACCTCTCTATCAAATATTGTGGTTGTTAGTTTGTGGACATGTCATGATTACAATGAGGGGCCAACATTTTCATTACCTTATTGTACATATGCTTATAATGAGTATGAGTGGCATTGAAAGCATTAAGCGATACAATTGCTTATTAAAAAAACTTCCCAATTTCATCCTTTGCAACTTCCTCAATTTTGTGCATCATCCATCTTCACTATTGCTAATAAAAATTGACATGTTTTTATCATATTTCATCAACCCCTTGCAGGATCATTTGAGCCTTCAAATTGAACTCCTCAATGACACATTAATTGGAGTAGACCTGTAGAATTTTTAATTAGAACTCCTCAATGACACATTAATCGGAGTAGACCTAGACATGTAGAATATTTAATTAAAAAACTCACACTGTAACATTCTTGGCACTCATGATATCTAATAGAGTTTGCTTTCTATTGAAGGCTGTAACCACATACCTTGACCCATCACCCCTGTAACAAAACAATGTTGGTGTAGAGGAGAATCACTGTGGGCAATAAGGTGAACACAAATATCGTGTTTCCATTTTTCAATAGCTTGTTTTTTTCCCTTCTGTATATTCTTTTCACAAACTAAAATAGGGATTTCTTGGTGCCCATGGCAATGATGGACCCACTTAAGATTGGTTTGCATCTACCATTTCCGCCTTTAGAGGTATTTTTTTTTATGAAGTTACTTCAACGTTGGTTTTCATCTACCATTTTCCCCCTTTGGAGGTATTTTCTTTTATGAAGTTAGTTCAACGTTGGAGTTTCAAGTGGTCCAAAAAAACTCCATCACATTTCTCTTTTTCTTTTCCATTCCATTCCTTTTTTAAAAACAAAAGCGAAAAGGGACTGGAACAGAATAATGCCTGTTTAAAATTTAATCCCTTTCAAAATATGAAGATCAATATCTCAATATGCAAAGAAACAACATCTATTTGCCTTCTCCAAAAGCTAAAATTGAGCAGAACTCTTCTTGTAAGATGAAAATTTGTCCTTGCGAGCTAGAAATTAGTGTTTTGTGGTGAGAAGTTAGTCATTCCAAGCTAATGTCTCTATTCTTTTAATAAGTTACAGGTTAATGTTTCTTTTAATTTATTAGTGGGAAAGGTTAGAAGTCTATTTTTTTGGGTAGTTAATGGGTTAGGTTAGTCAAATTAGGATTAGAATTATCCCTCCACCGTAGATAGCACCTGAGGAGGTCATTTTGGCCAAAATAAAACCTGTCTGAAACGAAATGGCATAGTAAATAGCATTCTCAGGTTTCGTTTTTCCATAATGAATAATTTGTAGTTTTGAGATGACTATGACATCTAGACCTTATATCTAGATTTTATACCATTGTCAACAATATATTGCAAAAATAG
The DNA here is from genome assembly GCA_032191745.1 of Picea mariana. Lineage (NCBI taxonomy): Eukaryota > Viridiplantae > Streptophyta > Pinopsida > Pinales > Pinaceae > Picea > Picea mariana. The sequence goes on along the minus strand of JASDQU010010591.1, from coordinate 291,404 downwards.
ACTTTGATATCTTTATTTTCATTGCTACTGCACGGTATATGCATTCAGTTTTTCCCAGGGATCTTTAGAATTACCATAACTGCAAAGCACAGTTTATAAACTTGGTTTTTGCACAGTTGTCTTGGGAGTAGTCCATCTAATAGTTTCAGAGTGTAGATTGTTAATTAGTCCATTGTACCCTTCCAGCTAATTCCTCCATAACATGTAAAGATATTGAGTTTAGTTGTTGTGCTTGTTTAAATAACTCTCCTGTTCGGTAATGTTTTTAGGTGCTATCTCACTTTGCAGTTCTCACCTTAGTTTCTGTCAAAAACAAACCCCAAGTTTAAAAATCAAAGTTCATTTTACCTACTTTGGATTGGTTATATCTGGTAATCTATTATTAACAACTCCAAAGAAACCCAGTCCCCTACCATTTCTATGCATTTTGCTATCACTTCATTACAGATCACCACAAGTTCTGCTTCCTCTAATTTTGCCAATGGCTACTCTCATATATCTAGATTTTAGAAGCATTGATGGAAGTACCCAACAGACAGAAAACACAGACCATTGTTATCTTCAGGGGCTCTGGCTGCTATAATTTGTATCAAACCAAACTAACCTCTTCTCTTTCTACATTCTGTTTATATGTTCTTTTGTAAATTTGTCAGTTCATGTTCATCTCGTACGGTCTTCCCTGTAAGGTGTGCATAATTTACTATTTGACATCTTGTATTGCAGTTGTCTGAGCTTGTAGAATGTAAAGAACATGTCTAACCCCATGTTAAATTATGGAGTTGAATTATTACTTTTTTCACAATATAGAAACCTGGGAAATACAATGGCTATTCTGATAATGATATGCTTACATGGCCAATTCAATCTGTTAGTCGTGCTTTGAATCAATCTGATTTTTTTTTAGGTAAGTGAATACAAGTCAAAATGCTAAGTAGAGAGCAGTATCACAAGTGAAGCCAAAATTTCAAGTGTTATGGTACACCATACGCCTGATGTATCTTATTTTTAATAACCATTATTCACATGTTACAATGCACAATGTTCATAATGACTTTTACAACATCCGAAGCAAGATCAATGAAACTTCACTAACACTTACCCTTGTGTGTACTCAAATCCCAAGGAAATTTACCCTAAATTTTTTGTTTTCAAATATAAGGGTAGATACAGCATGAGAAGCTAAAAACAAATAAAGATAATTTAGTTGACTGGTCACTGCAGTTGAGATTAACTAGAAAATGAAAGATGAAAATTGGGGCAAAACTAAACTGTATAGCCTATAATGAGAGGGCCTAGGTTGTGATTCAAGAACAATGAAAACTTAAACCTCCAAAGACCAAAACATGCGACAAAAGGTGTTTCAACTTTTAAAAGGATTTTAAGGCTTTGGCTACAACTTGGAACAACACTGCAACACAGTTCTTTCTTAGACAGCATAATGAAAAATGCTTGGCACAAGCACTTATATAAGTCTAAATTTGACAAATTGATACCGAAATACACTCATATAGCCATTGGGCTTCTATATTCAAATGCATGTTCAAGGACATACCCAACTTCTGATCAGGTGATTTACCAAAAACACCACACAGAAGTGGACTTTTCCCTAGTGCTGAACAGGTGGCGATCACCAACCAGTGGTTGAGGGTTCAAATTACATGTATTTGTTTCTGTTGCATGTAACATCTATCACAGTATCTTAGTTTCTATTTCATCATTTGCAAAATCTCTTGCAATTACTAAAGTTAGACAAAATAATGGATTGGAGAATAACTGCTGCCCATGTTCTTTTCTTATTACTCGGAATCAGAGTACTAGTTCATCCAGTATCTGCTGAAGTTTATGTCTTCTAACAACTCCTTTTTTATCATGCCGTGCATTGCTGAAATTATATCTAGAAGCATGGGAAGTGACTAACTATAATTCAAATTCACACTGACTTTCTTAATGTATAAATACTTTCTCAATCACTATTGCCTGAAGTTTCAAAATTTTTAAACTCTAAGTATCAAATCAAGATCTTTCATTGGCAAAACATACTATATTTTCAAGAACTTAACTCCTTTAGGAAACCGCTCCAGTCAAAGTTTCAACTTTGATCAGGCATAGGAACTCCTATTTACCATGGTTCCCACTTTAGTCTTCCATGGGTCATTACTTCAAACTTAAAAGTTAATAAACCATACGCAAGAATGGAGATAGGATGAGTCAGAATATATTGCATGGCTTAACTCATCTGCAACAACAAGAATAGACTTCTTATGGGGCCCTTCCAGACCTTTTTAATCTACTGCTAAATGTTAATACATTGTTGCTATCATTAGTAATCACCATCTAATGACAATTGAACATATCTGATCACGATGCATTACTTTTAAATAAACCAACCTAATTTTAGGGTTAAAGAAGTATTGCATAATCATGCAGCTAATTGTGCAGTGTTTGAAAGGGAAAATAGTGCAGCTCACCCAATAACATAGCTCTCGGGAGTAGAACTAGAGCCATCCAATACGAACAAAGCTCTCCCACTGGCATTATAATCGAAACCTAAACAAAAGATGCATTTCCATGCCTGTGAATTCGGTTTTATTGCCTTTTGCTTTTTAGAACTGAGAATTACTCTGGCCATTTTGGATGAAATAATATCTTAATAAGTTTGCATCCATTAATGATAGCAATTAAATTTCAAAGTATAGCAGTTTGATCTCAAATAATGCAAGTAAAAAAAATAATTAACATAAACTCACTAGCAAGATTTTGCAAGTTTAACATAAAAGGAAAAATGAGTTTTCCAATGACCCCTGATGAACTGCAAATCTACCTATAAACGGAGAAATTTTAGTTGAGACAACAATTTAACAACTTTTTCACACACTTTATAGCATGCGTCTCATAATACTATACCACAATATAATAAAATCCTGGATTCAATTGAAGTAAAAATAGGTCAGGTTTCACAATTGTGCATCCTGGAAAGGTAGAGGGTATATGAAATATTCATCAGAATATACTTTATGAATTCTGAGAAGTGCACACATGTGCAAGCTCAAGCCTATGTTCATCATTAGAAATGTTCAGAGAAAGGCGAAGATCTGTCAACAATGTTTCTCGCTGCCAGTTGAGGGGCCCACAGGCTCGAAGGGCTCTCAATACAGATCGATATGCATGTAACTCTAGGGCATGGACATCCATTGAGTTCTGTCCCAAAGAGACTCCATTATCCCTGGCATTGGTAAATGGAGCACCTGGTTTAGCATCTTTATCACTTGTAACCGGTCTTAAGAGTCCATGCTCATTACGACATACAAAATCATGTTTGGTGTGGCTTTCAGCACTGGAGACAGAACTGCAACTGCTTTGTACTACATATCTCTCTAGTGCTCTTCTGGGCATGATTTGATCTGCAACTCCACTGCTATTCTTTATTTCATTTTCTGCAAATAAATTAGATCTTTTGTCTTTTGTGGCAGATTTAAAGACCCCAGATTCCATTCTCAAAGACCTTCTGTCAATTATTCCAGATGCAAAGGCCCCTCCTTTCACCTCCAAAGACTGAATACCAGAGTCATATTGAGTTATAAAGTTTGCTTTTCTCTTTTTCACATTCAACTGAACAACAGAAACATTCATGGCTCCACTATGGCTCAAACCTGTCCCAATTCGTCTATCTTTTCCATTACAAACATCAGAATTTCTCAACGTTTCTGAGCAACTGGTCCCCAATGTGTACCTTTCCAAAGGTCGCTGGTAACCCTCTCTATGTATCTACAGAGGGTTTTTCCCGGACTGTGCAAGAATAAAAAAGAAAATAAAAGAGATTAGCTAATTTAGTTGAAATTATCTTGAAAACATAATGCACTGACTTTGACTTTGATTATTCTGAAGCCATTTACATGAATTCTAAAAAGCAGAGAACTTTGGGGAATGCTATCCCCAATGTCAAAGTACCAATATTGCAAATGAGGTAGGAAAATTACAAATATCCTTTTCAATTAACATCCACTCATAGAATTTCTTAGTCTGTGCAAAAAGAAGACTTATTTCCATGTTCCCATTGCTTCTCTTTAATATACGTACAAATTTCAAGAAGAAAATCATAAACACCCACCATAGATCAGTGGCATAAGACCATAATGGTCAGTAAAGCATTCAATAAAGAATATATTCATTAAAAAAAGAAGATTCAAAGCATTTATGTCATGAGCAATAAAATCACATAGAGATTGCGCTCCCCACAATGTTATGCAAAGCCATACCCCAAGACAATCAGGCATACACCTGACTGTAAATCTGAGAGATGGTTAACAATCAAAGGAGAAATATTGCAATGAAGGCGGTCCGATTACATTTACAAATAAAAACAAAAGAGAGCCACTCTTCATAAATTCTAGTGCTTAGAGTGTCTAATCTAACAATCTGTGATGAACTTTCTCACAGCAGGGCAATCTGTCTGAGATGGTCATGAATCCAGCAAGAGAAAAGATTAATTTTGAGACTAGGAGACATCAAAAAACTATCACTAGGCTATCACAACATTCTATACAAGGAATATGTATTGCAAAAAATAACGAAATCTGCAAATGACCAACACAGCTAAAAATACCAAACATTTTTCAATTATGAAAATACAAGGTATGGCATATAAATCAGAATAAAACCTGAGTCAAAGGGCAGTCTTATATAGTTTTGTTAAAGCTGTTGATCTGAACTAAAAGATCCGGAAAACTCTAAACAGATAACAATTGAAGCTTGCAACATGGAGCATGGCAGGACAAAACAAGCCATATAAAATCAAATTGGAAAAGCTAAGAAACAACACTTTTCAAAATGGTATGGCACAGATCCAAGGTTATTTGAAAAATAAACAAACAAAAACAGAAAACAAATAAACCAAAAGCCTTACCTTCAAATTTCCTTCGGCTTCTGAGGCTTCCTGCAGACCAGGGAAATACAAATACTTTTCTTGCCAACAACAGAACAGGCCCTGATAAAAACAACTGAAAATGTATAAGGGATCTATGATTGGTTAACCTGTTAGTTAGCACTAGCATAGATGGAATAATACCCCAAATACAGAGGACCCAGCTCGTAAAATGGCAGCTAGAGATGGAAAAGACCAAAGGGTGGCGGAATTAGGAGGGTGTAGAGGGCCCCAATTCGGAATTGGAAAGAAGAATGTGTGAGGAGGAGGTTGGGGATCATATGGGCTGTAAGATTAAGAGTGGCCATTGTTTATGCAGAAACCAACCGACACGAGGAAGGAAGGGAAGACTCTTTCACAACAAACAAATTGTGCAATACACACTAACTAGGATCCAAATACATTGAGGTCCGGTAGAATACTTGCTTGTACTCTGCAATTTAATTATATATATGAATGAGTGGGGGAGAATTTTAGATTGCTGTGGTGGAAAAGATCAATACCAAGCTTTTCTTTAATCTAACTAGCAAACAAGTTGAGATGGCCGAGGACGGACCCCGGACCCTATAGGGCCCCATAAGGGGGTAACTTGAACGACTTAATTGCCTTTATGCTCAAGTTGTTGAGGCTTGTTGGATTGTTCATGTCTAGTATAAAATAAACTCTCCAAATAAATTAATGGGGTGATATTATTTAGAAGAAGGCTTATTTCATGAATTGATAAATCAATGGCCGCATCCAAAAGTGGCTCATATATAAATGAGGTGGTCGCCCATTTTGACCTATATCGTGGGTGAGAGAAAGTGATAGATGATATATTGGTAAGTCATGATCCAATAATTTTCACCAAGTTTATACCAAGGACACATTGTGAAAATAATGTTTTCCTAAAAAGGGTTGGTATGTAATATGGGTTTATTTTGAATATTATCCCTTAAGAATTAGGTTTTTTTGTTGGTTGTCATTTTGATATTTGTAAAATATTGTATTTTTATTTGTTCTTTGATATGAAGTACCAACTTGGTATAAATATAAGCTCTTACACCTTTTATGGGTAACTACAATTGTAGTGAACTTTTACTCTATTTTTAAATATGAGTAATGATTCTATTTTTAAATATGAGTAATGATTGTTTATTAATATTTTACATAATTTTTATAAATTGTATTTTATTATATAATTAAATATTTTTAATTTCAAATCAAGTTTAAATGATTATATATTTATTTTAATTAGATTTATTAAGTGTAGAGATAAATAAAATTTTTGGAAGTGTAATTTTGATTTATGTTGATACTTGATAGATTCACATTTAAAACGAATTTATATTGGTTTAATAATATTGTATTTTGTTATTTTATTTTCATTCACATGATTGTTAAGATCATGTGTTTCTTCCTTGAAGCTTACAAGTTTGAATCCGAATGGGTGTAGGATATGTATATCTTTATATACTAATTAGTCAAATTGTTGTGCAGAAGGGGTTCCTTGTCCAACAAAGAATGATGTCTCATACATCAATTTGGTGTCTAGCTAGGTTGTGACCTTAAAATGTGATTATTATTATTATATGTATGTGTGTATTAATATTAACATATTCAATTCTCTCTCTCTTTCTCTCTCTCTCTCTCACACACACACACACACACACACACACACACACATGCCACATCAATGGTTATGTTACATTACACATCTTTGTTATATTGGATTGTTGAAAGCACCTTTAGGTGAAAAAATACACACATCAAATTATTCCTTTACATAAATATATTTTAAGACAATTAACTTGACATAACTTCAAGTGTGGTGAACTAACTAGTTAAAATAATGTTGTTTGTCAATGATGGCTTATTGTGTCAATGAAACTAGGGTGCAATTGTCATCCTCACTTAGGTTCAAGAATATGCAATGGCATGCTTGTGCTTGTGTGCACCTATGCTTCCAAAAATAGGTGGGTTGAGTGCGAGCCTTGGGCGACTTTAGCGGAATGGATATCACTCACTTGTGGTTTCTTAGCCAAACAAGACTTCCATAGTGGGGCAAGACATTTTTATCCTAATGTTAAATCTAAAATAAAGTGGTTGACGGCTACTCGTGTTAATCAAAAGCTTCAGTAATAAAAAACAATAATGCTCTCTAAAATCTTGGAATTACATTTGTTATGTCAATGTTTTGTATGGTACTAAATGTATGAGATCTTTACATATTTATGCTTTATTTTATGCTTTATTTAATGTGAAAATGTTACCTATATTGTTTAATAAAAAAAATTGTATATTTGTTATTCAAATAGAAATTCAAAATATACATTGATATGTGCCTTGAATCACTTTGAGGAGCTCTTTATGAGCCTCATTTACTGTTAAAAAATAAAATTAAAAAGTTCTTCTCCATGTTATCCTCCTATTACATTCTTCCACTAAAAACTTGTCATTTGGGATATTTTTATAAAGTACTAAAATCTAGCTTACGATTCTTTACTTAGTAATAGAAAAAACTTCATAAAAAAAAAACATAGTTATGGTCTCTTCATTCAAGTTTTAGAGCTGGTTATGGTCTCTTCATTCAAGTTTTAGAGCTGATCTCCTCAAGTTGTGAAATAAATCATCTATATAGCTCTCTAGAGATGGAAGTAGAGCTCAATCCTCTTCCTCCTCTGATATGAAAATACTAGATTGAAGAGTAAGGGTTTGTTTTTAAAGCTCTTTGGAGAAATATTCCTTGAGCTCTCTAATTTTTTCCATAATTGGAGATATGATCATATTTTTCATTTTGTTTTTACTATTTTCCTAGTGGATGACTAGCTTTGAAATCTCTCACTATTTGGATTTGGATTGTACCATTCTCCATTGCTAATCTCAATAGTGTCCAAAGTTCATCATACTCTACACAATTATTTGTAGCTCCCCCCAAAGTAGCTTTGAAACAAATACTATGATTTTCCTTTAGACATAAAAGAAATCCAACCATGTATATCCTAGGGCCCCCTTGACATGCTCCATTAAAATATCTCCAAGCATAGAATTTATCAATATTTGGACTTACTAGTATTCTTGTAGCCTTTACCTTTCTTGGTTTCCATACCTCACCATAGGCATATATGATTTGGCGGTTGACTTGAATGGGCAAGATCTCCTTGCTTTGACAAGTCTTCTCAATTCTAGATACAAAAATAGCCCATGAAATTAAACATAGTAAGTCCTTGTGATCTTTTTGTAGAAATTTAATGACAAAATCAACAAGTGCTAAATTCTGTCATACACTTAGCAACCTAGAGATAACTGTCATCTATGAAATCTGAAATGTATAAACCCACATTTAGAAAATATTATGAGCAGAAATACTTATAGACTAGAACTTTTGCAGCGGAATAAATACAATGAACAACAATTACACATCCATGTAAAACTCATAAATTTAGGCAACCAGCCAGGGAAAACCCCAATGTGGGGAAACCCAAAGAGAGAGAGAAATTTATTAGCTTTAGGAAAGTATATCAGCAGCAAAATTACATTTAGCAGCCAAGAGAATCACTTACAACACCCAACAGTCCCACAAATCTGTTGCCTAGAAAAACATGCCAAATTCGTACAATTGTACGGCCTTGATGAAATCAACACATCGATATTTATGCCCACAATAGGTTGTTGTACCTTCACTCATGTACGAATGATCTCCAACAAAAAATTCACCAAAACCTTCCTCGAAAACTGTGCCCACGCTTGCCTTGATTTCCATGCCCAAACTTGTTGTTGTATGACCTGTACAGATCCGTATGGTACGACTTGTCTTCAACAATAAATCTCAACCTCTTCAAAACATATATTTCTCCCTTGGGAAATGTGCCCAATCTCCCTTTGAATCCGTGCCAAAAATTTGCTGCTCACTTTCCTCTCTTAAGCTCTCTCTCAGTCTCTCAATCTTCTCTTGTCATTGTGTCTTGCACACTACTCAATGCATTCTCTTATAATTCGAAAATTACCTTTCACCTTCCAAGTGTCTTTTCACCTTCCCCACCCCTAAATCCAAAGGCCAAGATCTAATCTTTCCTTTACATGATCAAGGGACATGATTTATTCCCTCCAAAACAAATCACTTAAAATATTAAAGTACAATTTCACTTTATAACATAAGTGCACTTTATGAAATAAAGTCACTTTAATATTAGAAGGTACACTTCATTAAAAAGTCACTTACATTTTTTTTCCACAGAAAATTTCACATTATATTTATATTGAAAATATAATTTGTTCTCTTAGCAATCATTACATCAGATGATCCTTTTGTTTTCATGGACTATTCCAACAAAAATGACATAGAAATTTTCAAAATCCCTTACAATACTTCTGACTTCTTTTAAGAGTCCAAAAAAGACATCAGACAAGATGATAAGAGTATATTGAGCCCGAACATAGGCTACACATAAGGAGACACCCAAATAAAACAACAAACTCTGAGAACACCCCTTATGGTCAACTAAAAAAGATTTAAAAACAAAGTAGGGCCCGCATATCCACCTTCCCAAAGATTGTATGCTATGATCCCTGGTTGTTTTTGAAGAGCCTGTTTTTATAAGCTATCAGCCTCTTGGTTCTCTTCTCTGAAAATATGAGCAAAGGATATAGTCTTGAAGAGCTTGATGAGCTCATAAATCCTATCCTTCCAACAGTCTAAAGTAACAACCTGTAAAGCGCCTTTCCTATTTAGCCAATCAGTGACTATTTTTGAGTCTCACAGAACAAGAAAATATGTGATTGAAAGCCGAGATGCTAGGGTTAGTGAAGCCCGAACCCTCAAAAGTTCAACCCTGGTATTATTTCCATGACCACAATTTAAAGTCCATTTATAAGCTGAGTGTTCAGTGATCTTTATTACAACTTACATAAAATAACCATTTACGTAAAATAACCATGACCACTTACATAAAAGAACCACTTTATTACAACTTTATAAAAACCCATTACAAAGTCAAGTGTCTAGTAGTGCAAGTACACGGTTACTTCTGCATACAAGACAAACATGCATAGTACCTCTCAAGCTATAAAAGATAACACTCCCTCTTAGCAAGGGATGTACTCATTGCCATCACCATCATCTGGTCCCATCACACTGTTCGCATTAGGATCTCCCTCTGAACCTGGAGCCAACCCCAACACCTGCACATAAATTGAACTAGAAGATCTTCTCCTGACAACCACTTTGAACCTTGAGCTCCTAGGAGAATCCACTCCACCCTAAGCATCGGTTCGATCACACCAGTTGATCCTCCTATCGGTGCTCATAAGAGACTCCCTCTCTTCTCTCGGAATGCAAGACTGGATCCTTGGGCCCACCATAGTCTCAAGAGCCTCCTGCTCCTCATCCGATGTTGAATCATAACCTGAAGTTTTTCCTCTCAACATGTACAACCTATCCACTCGATCACCAATCAGATGTGGTTCAACTGGGTCCACTCCCTCCTTGTAGATAAATACATGTCCCCTCTTGAAAAATGTACAATATCCAACATCCTCCAAGGTTGATACTGAGCGTAAGTAAACCCTCAACCCTGGAACAAAGAGAACTCCATCAAGCTCCAGGAATCCTCCATACTTGAGTCAGAATCTAACCCTTCCAAATCCACGTACAACTCGTGCCATACTACCTTCACTCTCCACCAACCGGTCAATATGTGTCTCTGTGATAATAAGGAATACTGACCAGATTCTCGTCATGTGACAAGAGGCTCCATTGTCAACAATCCATCTGTTATCACCCCCATATCCTTCACTACCGACACTGGATACTAGAGTGACCAAAGAAATTTTCATATCAAATCGGGATGAAAAGTCCTCCATGGTTGTTGTAGTAGTTGTATCAGGCCCCTCATGTTCCTCCTCCTTCTTCTTCTTCTCAGGACACTAAGAAGCAAGGTACCCCAACTGGTTACAACAATAACATCTGACTTTACTCAAGTCCCTCCCAAAATTTCCTTTCTTTTTCCCCTTGCCCTTTGCAGCAAGAGAAACATATTTATCAGCTCGATCTATCTTTTGTCCACTTCTCTGAGATCCTTCCTGAATATCCTCCTGAGTGAAATTGTCCCATAGTCTGCTCCAATCTGGAATATGCTCACGACCCACCACACACTTCACAAAGACTTCCCATTCCTTGGTGAAGCCTTTCAAGGCTATCCTCACCAACTCTAAATCTGATATGGCCTCCTCAACTGCAACCAACTCATCTTTCACTTGAGCTACCTGGGTAAGATAAGAAGACACACTCTACCCCTTTCCCATATTGGTATCATGTAGTTTATCCTTCAAGGTCGTCTTTTGGTTTTCATTCTTCACCTCATACAAGTTTTTAAGTGCATCCCACATCTCTTTGGTTGTCTTCTTCTCAGCCAAATGAGGGATAAGGTGGTCCTTCACCCCCTCCAGAATAAGCCTCTAAGCTTTGGCCTCCTTTACCTCATGCAAATACAAATCTACAGGGTCTTTTGATGGAACACCAACTATGGTGTTGACAAAGCTCCAAATCTTGTTCTCCTTGAGAATAGCCGACATCATGATTTTCCATTGAAAATAGTTGGAAATCCCATCCAACTGGTCCTCATACACGATGCAAACAACCATCTCCTTGTCAACTATTCAATGGAAAACAAACAATCAAGTTTCCCCTTTCAAACCTTGCCCAAAAATCTCATCGCTCACTTTCGCTCAGAGCCCAAGCTCTGATACCATGTAGAAATTTAATGACAAAATCAACAAGTACTAAATTATGTCATACACTTAGCAACCTAGAGATAACTATCATCTATGAACTCTGAAATTTATAAACCCACATTCATAAAATATTATGAGCAGAAATACACATTGCCAATCACTTTTGCAATGGAATAAACACAATAAACAACATCTACACATCCATGTAAAACTCAGAAATTTAGGCAACTGGCCAAGGAAAACCCTAATGTGGGGAAACCCAAAGACAGAGAGAGAGAGAGAGAGAGAGAGAGAGAGAGAGAGATTTTATTAGATTAAAGAAAGTATATTAGCAACAAAATTACATTTAGCAGCCAAGAGAATCACTTACAACACCCAACAATCCCACAAATATGCTTCCTAGAAAAATGTGCCAAATCCGTATAGTTTTACGGCCTTGCTAAAATCAATACCTCGATATTTGTGCCCACAACAAGTTGTTGTACCTTCACTTCTGTATGGTCGACCTCCAACATAAATTTCACCAAAACCTGTCTCAAAAACCATGCCCACACTTGCCTCAATTTTTATGCCCAAACTTGTTGTTGTATGACTTATATGGATCCATATAGGCCGACCTGTCTTCAACAATAAATCTCAGCCTCTTCAAAACATAAATTTCTCCCTTGGGAAATGCGCCCAATCTCCCTTGGAATCCGTGCCAAAAATTTGTTGCTCACTTTCCTCTCTCAAGCTGTCTTGGAAATCTTTCAATATCCTCTTCTAATTGTGTCTTGCACACTACCCAATGCATTCTCTTATAATTCCAAAATGACCTTTCACCTTCCAAGTGTCTTTTCACCTTCCCCATCCCTAAATCCAAAGGCCAAGATCTAATCTTGCCTTTACATGATCAAGGGACATGATTTATCCCCTCCAAATTAAATCACTTAAAATATTAAAGTACAATTTCACTTTATAACATAAGTGCACTTTATGAAATAAAGTCACTTTAATATTAGAAGGTACACTTCATTAAAAAATCACTTACATAAAAGAACCACTTTATTACAACTTTATAAAAGCCCATTACAAAGTAAGTGTCTAGTAGTACAAGTACAAGGTTACTTCCATATACAAGACAAACATGCAGAGTACCTCCTGAGCTATAAAAGCAGAACACTTTTACCACTTGATCATTAAACCAATTTTCCAAACAAACAACTACAAAGATTCCTTGCTAGTTTCCTCTTCCATGTTTCAACTTCAAAGCTCCCCCCCCCAGACTTCTTTAGTGAAGGGACAATGAACTAATAGATGATCAATTGTTTCCTCATCTCACTTATATAGAATACATGTTATAGCCTTAATTTCCACCCTACATGCCAGAAGGGAATCCAACAGAAGATCAGAGTCAAAGAACATTTCTTGATTGAGATTTAGGAATTTTTTAGGGTAGTCATGGGACACATAGGAGACATCACTCGACTATAGTCGATGGTTGTCTATACTGCAACAAGTGACTATGTTTGTAATCCTCTAGATTTGACGAGTTACGAAGAGCTAAGTGATGGGTGAGTTGTATCTTTGTGGCATGATCCTAGGAACTCACATAATTCGAGTTTATATTGGGTTCTAGAAGATCTATAAGCTCTCCCAAGCCTCTTCCAAATATTTATATAAAGAAGCTAAGTCTTGAGTAAGGTGTTGGTGCAAAATTGGAGACCGGGGTTCTCGGAGGTTACCAACAAAGATACCACTCTAGTCTAGTAGCGTTGGCTATTCAACCTTCTGCAAGGGAAGGAGGTCTCACTTGAAGCACAATTGAAACTTATGTGTGATAAAGTGAGTTAGCGAGGACACACCATCAGATCCAACGCAATGCCATACATATCCATCCTTGAATGCAGAAAGATTATACTATTAGAAGTCTAGACCAGTATAAGCATTGGATAATCCATGTTGTGCAATATAAATACAAGTTTATACATGAAGATATACTTGGAAATAAAGACAGAATATCAAATACATAGTATAGAATAACTTGCACAAAGGAGAAGTTACACAGTCATACACATCAAAAACAATTTTAGGGCCCAAAAGATCCTTCATATTATCAATGTCTCAAAGTTCACAATCCCACGAGTACAAGGAGTAGATCATAGATTTTACGATGCACTTCATGCTCTAATGAACAATTGTCCCAAAAAATCTTCACAACAACTTATCACACTAGACTCAATAATGGCGATAACTTTTTATAGAGAAAGAACAACAAGGATTACATCATCAATAGTCTTAAAACACATAATCATTTTGAAACTATCTCACAACTAAGCAACCTATCATCTTGACAATTAGGAATCCCTTTCCCATTACATATTCCCATATTTATGAATTTTCCCCCGATGCTTTTTAACTTCTTGACTCTGCTATTATATTTTCTAGATTCTGCTTCTGTTCTGCATGCGCTCGAAGCTTCTAGATCTTTCCACTTGTTGGTCCAGTCTATGCATGAACTATTTCTACTATTGGCGTGATTATAGTTATATTTTCTCTCATCATAGCTACTTTTTGCCACTTCTATCCTTTCGTTGCCTTGCTATGATTTTCCACAAAAATGTGATACTTCTACAAAACTGAACGTCGTCCAAAACGAAGTGCCCAACAAGCCCCGACCATAATATTTGACTCGTATTGAGTCAACCTTCCAATCTTTCTCCGTGGTTGCCTTCAAACGAAGGGCCCAACTCCGGTACAATGGCAAGACCCTACTCATGGACACTGTCATAGTGGTCCACCCGATCCTTCCATTTCCTTGCGAAGATCGTGGCTCCCGCAACAAACTCTCGAGCATTGGTCACACTGGGTTCCTCAATCTTAGTAGCCAACAGAGTCATCCATTTATTGTCGACAATGCTATCAATGTGTTGCAGCTAGACGTACTTAGCATGCACAATAGGTCAGAAACTGCAGAGATCTTTCTTGGCAGTGCAAGTAGAGTCATCCAAGGCATCGATTCGTTCATCCTCAATTTGAATTCCTCCAAACTTGGTTGCCTACTCGAATGGATTGGTGATTGCTTGGTATTTCACATTCATTTTGTTCAGTTGGGTGTGCAATTCCTCAATAGGTTTGTTGTGACGTTTTATCAAGCCAACCTAGTCATTGACCATGTCAAAGAGACGTTGACATTCCTTGGCCCGGGCATGAAGAGAGGACTTAATAATGTCTCCCTCCTCGGCTGCATGTGTAATATTTTGGAGAATCTCTTCGGGTTGCTCATTTTCCTTCAATTGGAATGCAACTAACTCATGTTGCAGGGTATCTATTTTTACAACCAACTATGACCATGCACCAACAATGAGCTCAACTCTTTGTGGTGGTGCAACTGGAGTGATATCTTCGGGAAGCTCAGGAATGATCTCGAGGAAAGAAGGCTAGACTTTCTCAAACTTGTATACGATGGATAGAACTGTGGATTCAGCCTGCACATGCAATCCATGCTCTAATTTCGTGGTAGAAGAAGTTATAGTGACGACCTCTCTCAATTGTTGTGCTTGTTGTTGGAGCTCATCATTAGAATGTTGAACTACAGTAATATATTTTTCTAAGTGGTCAGCAAAGGCATGTACCAGGTGTAAGATCTATGGCATATCCCATGAGGAAATATCCCCAGAGAGAATAGAGGGATCCAAGGGCACTCTTGAAGTAAGTGGTTAGCTTCTTGCAAATGAACCTTTTGAGAAGCTAGGGGTACTAGCACCATCATGGATGGGGGAACTAGTGCAAAGGTTGTGCACAAGATGATCCTGAATCTGCAGAGGAAGTTTTTTCACTACATAAGTACGATCCAAGCATAGTTCTAAAATTTTACGGCCCTGTTGCGGGTCCTGCAGCATGGACACAATTTGTTCCTTGACCGAAGTCATGCTATGAGCCGATTGAGAATCATCCTGGACATCCATGGGATCTTGTGGCAACATATCTTGGTCCATTAGAACATGTGTCTTTGGCCCAACATGGATGACCATTTGGGGTTGTGTGTCTGGGGGGATTTGAACTTGTTGGTCTTGGGGAGAAGTGGAGGGTAATGGAACATTAGGTCTAGTAGTGAAAATAGGGGGGTTAGTAGTTTGTGGTGAAACCATGTCGAGTTGGGTTAGGTTAGGGGGAATTTGAACTTGTGACACTTGCGGAAAAACGGGAAACTGGGGGTCAAAACTTCCTTGTTGTAGCAACAAAGGGGTCACTAGTTGTAATCCCCACAATATCAAGGTTGGGTTATCCAGGGGATGGTGGAGTGGTGAGTGGGGTATTGGCAGAGATAATGGTCTATGGAGTGGTGATTTTTTTAGTGATGGGGGTAGATTTCGATGGATTTGGGGGATCATCACTTATGTGGATAATTGGAACATTAGTGGGAATGGAGGTAGTAGAGCGAGGTGGGGTGGAAATGGTGTGGGTCGGGGGTGGAAGGGATGATAGAGGAGTGTTCATGATGATGATGGGGTTGGCCATACGATTAGAGGGAGAACCAATATGCTTCTTCTTTAAAGGAAATATAAAAGTCACGACCTCGCAAAATTTCTTACCCGAGATCATTGCATCATCCAGAATGGAAGAAAAATGGATTGGGATAGCATGCCCTAGTAGTGCTTCTTCTTTTCCTTCAACTACCCCTTCTTCTAAGCTGGAAGGTGATCGTTCTCTTTTCACTAAAATGGTCCCTACATCCGAAGTCCATGTCGAAGCTGATCATTGCGTGAGAGCAGGCATCGTGTAGGAGACGCTCGACCTCTTTCATTTGACAGTAACACCTAGCCATGGAACGAATTCTTTGTCAAACAGAGGCTTGTCTAGTTAAAATGGGAGAGAGTTCACATGGTAGAGCGTTGGATCGACCTCAAGAGGTCAAACAAAAGTATAGTCATGGTTCATTCCAAACCAGATGTTGTGTGTATGTCGATTGAGTAATTATTGGGGAATTCATGGTCATTGTGTCATGGAGATGAGTTCATTGTACCATTGCACGAAGGATATAGTGTGAGCAGTCGAGTTGCTGCTAGTAGTGCAACTACTCCAAGGTTTGAAAAGTTTGGTGAAATGACCATCGACATAATGGGATACATTGTGACTTGCTAGCGGCTGCCATTTCCACATACCAAATGCTACCAACATATAACCATAGATAAAGTACCCCTCTTTGTTGTGCACATCTGTGCNGATGGCATCAAGGGTACACTCGTTTCGAGTGCAATTCCACATTACTTTTCTGGAAATAAGGTAGCAGGACATGTGAACTTATTCATTCGTTATCGATGCAATATGCGCTCCGTGACCCCCCTGTTTGGTTCCATATCTCTCATAGAGACTAATCTCCCCCTTCTTCTGGTCGTGTTTCCCCGAACCCTGGAATCCATTTGTAACATCCTGCCCTTCCATAGACAGGCCCGTGAGCTTATGTATATTCTCCACATGGATTGGGTATGCCTTATCTATCCATAATGCACCAATGTGCACTTTGTTGATCAGGAACTTCGTGCACCGGAAAACTTCGTCAGTAGTGTCGAAGAGTGGTAGGTCACAGAGACACATCAACATGGAATGCCATAGTGGTATGAAATTAGGTTTCCATTGCCATTGAAATTCTTCGTTTGGCAGTGTGACACAATCCATAAATGAGTGGATATTTGGTAATGTCATTAAAATCAAGGTCGACCAAATGGTTTTATTTGACCTTCCCATGTAGCTCTCCTTGAACAGTGACCCGAAGATCAATAAAATCTGTTGGAACAACGGTTTTGGGGAGGTCCCCTCAACTAGTTGTGTGAACCATTGTAATAGGTCGGTGTTGGTAAACAAATAACACAGGTGGATAGAGTCATGGATGCAGGCTCACAGGTTGGTCAAATGGATTCATGACTAAATATGCAAATAACTGGATGAAAACACAATAATCGATGGATCATCGGGCAATGGGAATTATATAAGTGACATGCGGGAAGTGACACACTCAACATGCATTAAGAGCAACATTGGAGGAGTAACTCAACCTTAATGTCGGAGATGACCCCCGAACACGGTGAAATCCTAGGGAGATTTGGGTAGTTAATACTGCGAATGGTAAACTGGTAATGGGGTCACAAGGAAAACAAAAAAGTAATAGCCACACCAACAATTAACCAGATAAGGACTAACAATTGGTGAGTTTTAAATTATTCTGACTGGTAATGACAATAGGGTCAGGTGAAAAAGTACCAATGACATTTAACTTCCAAAACAACAGATAAATGGCACAAAATTCGAACACATGAAACACTTAATATAGAAAGATTTGATTGAGACCTCCTCGAACACAAAGGTGATATCTGGGCTGGAAACCTAATAATAACAGCTAGACTCTATGACAAGTGATAGTTGGACACACCACTGATTTATTAGTGGAAACATGAAACAATAAATATAAAGAAAAAGCCTATCTACTGCATGCACTCCTGGGTACAAGAGTGTCGTGCCAATGTACTTACTGAGCAAAAACATAGGGCTTCAGGCGTGCGCCATTCACCCATCCTGGTCGAAGAATTCCATTGAGTTACGCTAATATGACAACTCCAGAGTCTCGGATTTCCACAACTATAAAAGGTCCAAGCCAATGTATTTGTAGCTTCCCTGGATGTTTCTGATACTTGTTGTCATATAACAGGACTAAGTCACCTTATGCAAATGAATTATTATTTATATGTCGGTCATGCCAAGCCTTCTACCGATATTTCTCCACAACTTGATGAAAATATGCTAAGAATCTAGCCTCCTCAAGTTCCATTAGTTCCTCAACCCATGCAACCATGCATTCATAATTTGTCATCTTAGTAACTTGTGCAATGAATAAACTTGGGGTGAGAAACTCAACTAACACTATTGCTTCTCTGCCATATACCAGTTGAAATGGAGTATACATGTTTAATCACTTTGTGGTATTCCGGTAAGCCCATAACATACTGGGAACTCATTCATCCCAATTGTCTCGATTTGTGCAACAGAATTTAGTCAATCCTATCTCCAAAGTTTTATTAACTGCTTCCATTGTTTTTTTGTCTTGCGGGTGGTAGGGGTTGCTCTTATGATGCTGAATCAAAATTTCTCTGGTAAGGGTTATGATAGTCTCACTGATAAAATGGGATCCTTGATCATTGGTAAAGCTCTGAGGACAACCAAACCTGGAAATGATATTCTCAAAAATAAATCGTGTTGTTGTGGTTGTAGATAAATCCCAAAAAACTTCCACTTCATCCCATCGAGTCGGGTAATCAACTGCGGTAATTATGTATCTTTCCTTTGAATGCTTTGCAAGGGGATTTATCGGACCGATGAAATTGACATCCCATTTTCCAAAGTTTTGTAGAGCTTGAACAGGGTGTAGAGGTAACTCATCATGACGAGATGGATTCCTCACTCTCTGACATACATCCCAAGCTCGAGCATATTCCTTAGCATATTTAAACACCGTAGGCCACCATAACCTTCCTTGTAGGATCTTCCTGGTAGTAGCCTTTCCACCAACATGTCCTCCCACAAATCCAAATGTGACATTCCCATAGAATATCAGGTATTTCATGGTCTAGTACACAACGCCTCAAGATGCTACCCAATCCTAATTTGTACAATTCTCCCACAATTAATTGATAGTCTACTACACAAGCCAATAGGTTCCTTTTCTAAGTTGTGGAATAACCCTCTAGCTTAGTACCAATGGTTAAAAATAATGCAATGTTTGACAGATAATCAAGGATAGCCTCAATACAAAAAATATCTACATAAGGGAGTTGATCATCTATAGCTCTGCCACTTTCTCCCGACTCTAGTATAGACAAATGATCTGGCCCCACATTTAGTTACCATGCTTGACAATGACCTCTAAATAAAAATCCTGAAATAATAAAAACCATCTGCAAATTCGACCTTCTAACACAGGTTTTTTAACGAGATACTTCAAAGTAGAGTGATCAGTAAAAAACTTAAATGACTACCTAACAAATAATTTCTAAAATTTTGTAAAGCATAAACCATTTCCAAACCTTCCCTTTCAGTTGTAGTGTAGTTGCACTCACCCTAGGAAAGCTTTTTGCTGGAAAAGTAGACAGGATGATCGACATTTCCTTCCCCTGGTTGTGCTAGGATAGAACCCAATGCAATCGCAAAGGCATCAATGTTCACATGGAACTCAATTTTCCAGTTAGGATAAGTTAAAATAGGTGCAATACTCAACTTTTATTTGAGTAGGTCGAACACTTTATCACAGTCTTGAGTCCAACAAAATTCTTCGGATTTCTTTAGTAGTTGTTCCAAAGGTGTTGTTATACTTGCATAATTCCTAATAAACCTAAGATAGTATGGAGTATGGCCCAAAATAGTCCACAACTATTTGATAGTGGTAGGAGGAGGCATATTGATAATTACTGCAACTTTTGCAAGATTGACTAGCACTCCTTTCTTACAAACTATATGTCCTAATAGATTCTAAAAGGGTACACAAAAAATACATTTTCTCATATTAAGGGAAATTTGTAGCTGTCTATAGTAGTCTAACATCAACTGTAATAGTCTGATGTACTCCTTGAGTAAGTTGTACACAGTCCAATCATCCAGGTATACCTCGAGAAACTTATGAATGAAGTCGCAGAATGATGCAATTACTATCCGAGAGAACACAACTAGGGTGTTCTTGAGCCCTAAAGGAATAATATTATAGGAAAATGATACCCACTCGGTCATGAAGGTAGTCTTTTTTGACAATTCAAACCTGGTGGTATCCATAAAACCCATATGTAAAGGAGTAAGCTTTGTTTTCCACTACTTAATCCAGTACCTCATCGCTAAAGGGGGTAGGAAATGTTTATTTTTTCTATAAGAGTTGATACTGTATATTCAATATGTTCTTATTACAATGATGAGTGTTCCATATATAGAGAACATATGGTGACCATCGATGAAAGGATGCATCCCTTGGATCATTAATAACTATTTATTATTTTTTTTTTGTAAGTTAGAGTTTGTATTAAATCCTATCAAAAAAATACAGTTGTCTGTAGATCATTTTCCAACGTGGCAGTGGCGCCCTTCTGGGAAATCACCGTTTCCATTTGTCCATAGTCCTAGGTGGCAATGATACCCTTCTAGGAAATCACCGTTTCCATTTGTCCAAGAAAAAAATTGTGCCATGGAAAAACAAAAAGCTACACAGCCATGCAGGGTAGACTGCTGACAACTAAAATGAAACTTAAAGAAAAAACATTAGCTAGCCTTCCATGGCTGCCAGGAAATGAGAGGAGTCCGAAAAATGAAACAAGAAATCATTTAAAAACCTGGTCTGAGTCATGGCCCACGTAGACTTTGCGTGCCTGTGCTTTTCCCTTATCGTGGTCCACAATGGCTTGCCGAAGGTCCTGAAGGAAGGACATCAAAGTGTCCAGTCGGCTCCAACGATCTGCGTCCCTGTTCGACATGTTGAACATAGCCGACTTGACCTCCCCTGGGTCCTTTTTGAGTTCACTAAGTGTATCCATGATCATTGTTCGATCATCGCACCTGTCACAAAAGGGGCAGGGGTGGGTGGATGTAGGAGAATCAGAGGAGGAGGAAGGAGAAAAGGTGGGACCCAAGGTGGCGGGGGGGTGATGAAAGGGGGAGGGAGGATGAGGAGGTCATTGAGGGGGGGAGGGTGGTGGTGGTGTGAAATCCAGTGATTTTCCAAGGTTATCAAACCACTCAAGCCTACAGGTGTAGGGGTTCGAGAGAGGGGAGAGGTCAGGGGTGTGCTTGCGGAGTGACTGGACGGGGGTGGGCACAATGATAGGAGCCAATACTAGGAGGGAATCAACTTCAGGAGGAGGTTCTGGGGTGGGTTGTTCCCTTCCCCTAGCCACGTACCAGGTGGCACCTCATTTGGCCTTGCCTTTGAATCGGGGGCATGACGAGAGATAGCCGCGCCCTGGGAGGGAAGACATTGAGGGTCGACAAATATGGAGAGGGGAAACGCAAGCACAAGCTTGATTTCGAGTGGAGGTCGCACTAGAGAATGTTTGCGAGCCTCAAGAAGAGATGAACCAGGGGGGTGTGGCTATGCAA
>JASDQU010010591.1:244424-254694 GCA_032191745.1 Picea mariana | reverse complement strand
TTGTGTAATAATCAAACTGAAGAATTCATTTAATGAACTGTGACATAAATGTACTAGATAAATAAATAAAAAATAACAGAGGGATGGCGTATGCTGCCAAGGGTGGCGTATGCAGGGAAAGAAGCCCAGAAATCCCGAGAAGATAAAATATTAATGGAAGGAGTATGGAGGGGGAAGAGGGTGGTTGGAGTAGTAAGTGCGTGAGGCGGTTGGGAGGAATAAGGGAGGAAAGAGGGGGATGTGAGCACCATTCGACGGGAGGGGATGGAATGGATGCTGTGGACGGTTGTGTTTCGCCGTGAGCAGAGATTCTGCGTTTTGGCTATGAGCCTGTGATATTTTGTGTACTGTTGGCTTGCTGTGAGCAAGGAACAGAGTGTTTTGGACTATGACTTTTGATCAGGGGAGGCACTGAGTTGCTAGAGGTTTTGGGCTCGGGGGCCAGGATATCCATAGATATCCTGGAGCTAGGTCGTTTTCCTAGTTGGCAGGGTGGACATTAGTTTTGGGCAGATATTTTCCTGTTTGTGGCAGGGTTGATCTGTGTCGCAGGGAGCAGAAAGGCAACAGTAAGGTAAAGAGGCAACAAAAATTAGCATCAGAACCAGGTATTTTGTCAATTTATGTAATTAATTCTTTCTGCCAGGAATTCAGTATTTGTTGATAAATCTAAGTTATTGAAGCATCTGTTGTCCAAATTAGCATTAGGCTATGAAATTATTGCTTCAGTTTACTTAAATAAAATGCTTATTAAGTTGCTTATAAAATAGAGGAGGCACAAAAAAAAAATATATTGAACCGTTACAGTGTTACGTAGAAAACGGATCTGATCCGTTAGATCCCAGGCGGATACCCGACAGCCGTTATATCTCAGGGAAGGTGCGAGGGACTTAACCCTTCGACACCAGCAAGTCCAGGCACCATCGGGAATTCGGACTTCGGCGTTTGTAGAGGCATGAGTCCCATACCCTTTGAAATCGCGAGTAGCGATTTCCCGATTTAATCGGGGCCGTCGATCGCTACGAAGACACGTGGCACAGGATCACGGGGCATCGGGGTTCGGCGCTCGGAGGTTTGTGGGAGGAGTGAACAACGACACTAAAATCGTTGATTTTCTGACAGGGAAATCCCCGACAGAGATGGAAGCGTTGACCCTTGACCATCGGGGTTTGGGACTTGGAAGGTCCTGTGCATGGTGCAACAGGGCTCACGAACTCCCGACTGGCGATTTCTCGATTTCCACAAGTATGTGGGTCCAAGCCATTAAACATCGCAAGTAGCGAAATCCCGACGGAAGAAGTTCTGAAGTCTGACGATGGTTGAACATAGTGGGCATTACAAAGATCAATGCATATATGATATTCTTTTCAATCTTGGTAGTGCATACTTTGTTTTTGTATCTACCTTTTATGCCACCAGATAAGCTCTAGGGAGTGCTTATAAATAACCCCCTCTTGAGTCCTTTTGTGATGCTCTAATTCAAGATCAAGATAATCTTGTGCAACTTGGATTGATTATAACTATAGGTACATCCAACAAATCTTTAGTGGCCCTGCAGAAAGATAAATCTAAGAATCCCAAGAAGCAACATCCTTGACACAACAACAAGCAAAACAAGGATCCCAAACCCTCTCCACCAGCTTCTTCTCCTAATGGTGACAAAGGAGAAATAACCAAAAGTAAGATGACTAACATACATTGCAACTTTTGTGAGAAATATGGTCATGTGGAGTCTAAATGTTTTAAAAATATGGAAGCTTTAGAAGCAAAAATGAAGAACAACAACATAAATATTGTTTCTTCTTCTTATTCTTCACATGGGCATGCACTTTTTTCTTCTATTTTATCCTTTGATGCAACTTCTACTTCTTCTTTTGATGAGTGGCTTATTTATTCTTGATCATATTATCATATGGATAAGGATAAAGCCATATTATTTTTCTCTTAATGAATGTAACACCAAGAAAATATTTTTCGGTGATGATAGATATCTTAGCATTGTAGGGTATAGAACATTTCAGGTGGATAATGGTCATTTCAATGATGTATTATTTGTTCCAAGTATTTCCTACAACCTTCTATCAGTGTATTAGGTCACTCATTCAGGAGATGGTAAAACCATAGATTTTTCACCTCACCAAGTTGTAATCAAGGATTTAAAAGATCCTAAGCATGTCCTCACAATTATAATTGTTGATGATATTACCAAGTTGTACAATTTTAACAACTTTGGGTCATCATCGTTTCCACCAATTTTTGTTGCTCATAGCAATGACTTGAGAAAAATTTGGCATGAGAAGTTAGGTCATGTAAATTGTCACCCATTGAAACAACTATGTAATCAACACATGGTGACTGGTCTTCCTCTTGTTTCTTGCAGAAATGGTGTTTGTGCAGGCTGTGTTCTCATCAAACATCATCAAGACAGTTTTGAAAAGTATGCCTCTTGGAACACCTCGACCCCTTTGTTGCTTATTCACAGTGATTTGCATGGTCCACTTTCTTCCCCTTATTTATTTGGGTGAAAGTACTTCTTAACTTTCCTTGATGACTTCTCCATATGCAATTGGGTTTACTTCTTAAATCTTAAGAGTGAAGTTTTTTACAAGTTTTTGTCCTACAAGGCCCTTGTAGAAAAACAATATGGACATTAAATTCAAATTTTAAGAACAAGGAATGGAGGTGAATATGTGTTACAATAAATTTACAAGTTACTACACTGCATGGGGCATTTAGATGTAACATATTGTTCCATATACACCACAACAAAATGGTGTTATTGAAAGAAAGAATTGCACATTAAAAGAAATGGCTAATTGTATGATCCAATCTAAGGGATTAAGTCTTTGTTATTGGGAAGAAGCCATCAAATGTGCAAATTACATAGTAAATCACACTCCCAAAAAGGCTCTAAAAAATATAACAATAGAAGAAGAAGGGAATAAAATTAAGCAAGATTTAAGTCACTTTCATGTATTTGGTAGTGTAGCATGGACTCACATTCCTAATGAGAAAAGGAAATCTTTACAACCTAAAAGTGAGAAGTGTATTTTTGTTGGATATTCTAAATATGTCAAAGGTTATATACTTCTTCAACCTCGTTCTAGTGAATTTATTATTAAAAGAGATGTTAAATTTGATTAAAATCTCTTGTCCTATGAGCCTAATTCAAAGTTCGTTCCATCTTCGACCTATGAGCCATCTTCAGTGTTTGTGCCATCTTTTATTCCTATTCTGGTTTCTTCTTCTTTAGATGGTGATATTGAGGATGAAAATCCACCTCCGCATGCTCACCTTCCTCCATACGAGTCCATTGAACATGAACCTGCACTAGCACCGCCGCTTCTGAGATGGGTCCGTTCAACACGAGAAGCAGTTGGTGATCTTGTCGGTGATCCTTTAGATCAGTTTCAGACACATTCATAGCTCCAGTGAGCCTCTTCTCTTTTGGATCAAGTTTCAGAGACTCGTGATCCGGAAACATTTGCAAAAGCTTATGGTCATCCATATTGGGAAACAACAATGATTGAAGTATATCACTCTTTAATGTCAATCAATACTTGGGATCTTGTACCTTTTCCAAAAGGAATAAAACTTGTTAGATGTAAATGGGTATATAGAACTAAGTATGCATTATATGGAAGTGTTTAAAGACACAAGGCCCAATTAGCTTCCAAATGTTTCTCTTAATTTGAAGGCATATACTATAATGAAACTTTTTCCCCCGTAGCCAAAATGAATTCCATCCACCTTATTCTAGTCCTTGTTACCTCGCGTAAATGCAAGGTCCATCAGATGGATTTTAAATCCACCTTCTTGCATGGGTATTTGCAAGAATAAATCTACATGGAACAACCTCATGGATATGTCCAGAATGACGCCATCCTTGTTTGTTTCCTTAAGAAATCTCTTTATGGTCTTAAGAAATCTCCTCGAGCTTGGTATGCCAAAATGGACAAATTTCTTCTTGACACTGACTTTTCTATATTTCATTCTAACCCTAATGTCTATGCTAAGAAAGTAGGAATCCATCTCATAATCCTTATTATTTATGTTGATGACCTTATCCTCATTGGTAATGACCCTAATGATCGAAATTCTATTGCAGGTTACGTTTTCATCCTTCGTTCTGGACCAATCACTTTTTCATGTAAGAAACAACTTTTTATTTCTCTTTCTTCAGTAGAAGTAGAGTACCAGGCAACATTTAATGCAAGTCAATAAGCCTCGTGGCTTAAGTAGATCCTCAAAGTTTGGATTTTAGAAGTAGCATACAACCACCCTCTGGTGCAACAATAAAAGTGCCATCAAGCTCACCAAAGATCTAGTTCAACATCAATGCAACAAACACACAAAGCTACACATGCACTTCATTGTAAATTTCTCATTCATGATCAATTTATTGAAGTACTCTTTTTCCCTACACAAGACCAAGTTACAAACATTTTCACAAAGTATCTTACATAAAAAAAAGTTTTATAAACTTCTATCTATGTTAGGAGTTTAGGAAGTTGTAAATAAGGGGGGATAGGATCTAATGCCTCCTCCCTCCTCCTATTGTGTTTCCTTTGTAAATACTTCAATCCTATCCCAAGTTGTTCTTGGGGGGGGTGTAATGATATTTATACACTTACAAGTTAGTTAAGATCAACTTGGTCTAATGTGTCGTTAGGTTAAAGTGTGTTTCTTAATGTGTTTATTTAGTATGCATTTGTAATATGACTGTCACAGTATGTTCTCGACATAGAGCGATCTGACGACTCATATTATCTTCGATCTTAACGACTACATTCATTTGTGGACTAACACCCAATTGGTCCATGAGCTCTATTTAAATAGCATGGAGGGTCATTTGTCGATGATTGATTGTAATAAAATTTCTATAATATATTTTCTTTTTCATTAATAAATTGTCTTAGGTGGCCACGTTGGTTGGGGCCATGGATGTTTCCCCACAAGGGGTTTTACCATGTAAAAACATCAGTGTGTTGATATTTTATCTGGTTGTATGAGTGGTTACCAAAGATGTTCATCCTCTATTGGAATACATGTGTTTTTGAACGGATGAAAGGTCAGAGTGCCTATAAAGTTGAAAAGTCGAAGAGCCTAGAAATGTGATACTTTGAATATTAATAATAAAAATGCATCGTTGGATGCAAGATAGACAAGGAAAAAGTTATAGGGGGTTATGATTACATGAGATAGGGGGATAAATGGGCTAAGTATTTTTATTATATTTTATTCACCCACCTTGGATTTAGTTGAGAAAAGTGGTTATGTGAGCTTCTTGGGGAGGCCACATGGTGCATTATTGCATGTAATTATATAAACCATGTTTTTGTTCATTTGGGGGTTCTCCATTTATTGTCCCTCATTCATTATTGTTCACACTTGTTCTTGGTTTGGCCAGGGAAATGAATTGTTGTGGAATAGATCCATTGTTAGTTGGTTGTAAGTAACTATTGGTTATTCCAACAAGAAATTGATGCATGTGTGCATGAGAATGATGTAAATTGTGATAGAACTATCCACGGCTAAGAATCCTTGGAGTTCCATCATTGATATTTCCTGACCAGTAGCATTGGAGCCCTGGAAAAGAAGTGTTACAACCTAAGGAATTGCGTTGCAAAGAAAGGGGTTCATTTATTTGTGTTGTGAAGACTAATGGGGAAAGAGAGATGGCAAACTAAGATTGGTGTTTGGTGGATAAAACTGTGAGAGATTGTTGGTTGACTAAAGTGTGTTTTAGAGTTGGCCTAGGACCCGTCCTTGTGGATTCATAGCCTCGGCTCATGGGTGACTTTCTATTGAGAGAGCTATAACATCAATTTCTATGGTTGGGTGGAACGACTGACATCTAAAACTTGTTGGTGAATGGTTATTTAAAGATAAGTGCTCACATTGTTTTCTTTGTATTTAATATTATGTTGTGTATTAGTTATCTCTTAGATGTATTTATAATGTGCATGTTTGTTTTTAATGTTGTGAATGGAATATTAAGCATTTCCTTTATAGTTTACTATGTTCCTTTTAATTGCATGTGCATGTATCATGACTCTTTATTTTAATAATTGGTATCAAAAATTGGAAATCCATGAAGAAAGTGAATTCTTGAGGTACCCAGGGAGTGGGTATGTCACAGATTGGCATTCGAGCAAATTTTTGGGTTTGTTGGTAATGGGGTATGTTACAATAGATACCTTGATGGAAATTTCATGATGCATGGTGGCGCATACCCCCCCTACTCTCCCTAGGGGTTGCCACCTCTCAATCAAGGATCGTTAAATATTCTCGAGTTGGATTAGCTCCTCGAGACCTTACTGGTCTCAATATCAATCAAACACGGGCCATGTTATCACCCTCGGGGTTTTCACGATCACAATCTGATCGTTATTGATCAGTCTGTTGATCGACGATTCACAGAAATTGCGGGTTGCCAACCTACTCGCTCTTTATCAAAGAGCTCTGTCCCTGAATCTGAAAAGTGCTCACCCAAATCTCCTTTAAATCGTGGTTGTTGATCCCTTGTCCCGACGAGATCAATGACGCTCGTAAATAGTGGGCTGCGAACTAGCACGTCCACTAATTTTTCCTCCTCTCCCCACAATGATTCCTCATCGTTGATTTTTCCGTTCTCAGATCGACTGTTATTTGCGGGTCCTGCCTTCTTAGCACCCTATTCCAAATATCACACTGACAAGCGCTATCTCCTTCCTCGCTTGTGACCTTGGGTCGTGACCCATGGCTTAACCTCTTGGTGCTTCGCAACTTCATGACCTTCAACCAAGATCGGATCAACAGTCCTTGGCCTCCTCCACAATCAATGATTAAGATCCACTTCGGGACTTTGTGCTTCGGGAGTTCAGCACTTTCAACCTCCTCTTTCCCCCTAAGTATTTTGTACCCGAAGTTCCAGATTAGGCGCTACGCGTCCACCTCGAATCAACGGCTCTAGTCCACTTCGGGACTTCGGCCTTTGGAAGTCTCAACTTTCCCCGCTTACTTCCTCCCGCAATACTTCCACCCGAAATGCACGATCTGTTAACACGTACCTCCCAGAGATCAACGACCACAAGCCTCTTCGACTATTCAAGATTTGGGAGTTCCAACTCTCCACCTTCGCTTTCTCTCGGAGCACTTCCACCCGAAGTACATGATATGTCGACATGTGTCCTTCTGGATCGGACAACCACTATCCACTTTGGATTTTCAAGGTTCGGGAGTTTCAAACTCCTGCACACTCATTCCTCCTGGAGTGGTTTCACCGAAAGATGATGAATTTCTGCCATGTGTCGTACTAGATCTGACGGTCCCTGGCCTCTTCAGGATTTCAATGAATCCTCGCTCCTATGTGCATGTAGAGACATAATAATCATGCACTTTTCCCAGATCCAATGATCTGGAATGATCCCACTCCCTCCTGGATGGATCTTAGCCAATGATTTGTGAAACCTTCAGAGTTGCACTCCCTTTGAAGATTTCTCCCTGCTATCTCTCTTGATATTTATCTCTCAGACCCTTTGACTCCTTAGAGGGCTTACTCCAACACTTAGTCGAACTTCCAATATATGCACTCCTTACAACAGATTCCTACGCAAGACTTAACTTTTGTGGGCGACTGTGCACAACTTGCAGTAGTCCCTTTGCACTCCTTGCAAATGGAAGTTTCACGCTATCTGTTCTGAGCTTCTAAGTCGAAACAGACTCTCTCAACGCACTCTTTTCAGACTATATTCACACCTTGCATGAAATTAACGAAGATAAACAATTGAAGCTTATTCAAATTCTTCACAGTATCATATGTTTAATAACATAACTCATTCATTCATGGAAACTGAAAATAACAGAGAATTGTAACAGTAGAGACACCCTGTATTGGATCAATTTTCCTCTGTTATATTCATTCAAATTTAAATGGCTACAGCTATGATAAAAGAATAACTAAAAATTAAACAACAACTAAATCACATAAATCTCCTACTAATTTGCAGCCTTATTCAGGCATACAATGATCTCCTACCAATCTGCAACTGCCTTATTCAGACATACAATGCATCTACTTATACAAGAAGTCCTCTAGGGTTTCCCTCCAACTAACTATCTACTCTNCACTCGTAATCCTTTAGCTCTCAACCGTTTTGATCTTCTTCTTTTTTCAATCCGTTCAAAAAAAATATTTGCAGGAAACGCCAGCGTTAAGATTCTGAATTGATTCAAAGGCGCACTAAGGTGCTGAGTTGTCTCTCCACATGTGCTTGCTAACGATGCTCCTGCATCACATGGTAAAAATATGATGCATGGTAAAATCATGGGTTGTGGCATGACGAACAATGGAGGAATATTCAAGAGGAAGAAGGCCTCTATATCGCATTTTCAAGCTTTTTGGTTATCATGTCATCATCAATATAGAACTAATTCTCATGGGTTGCATAGTGAAATTGGGCGTTGGACAATTCCCAAAACACCATGGCATGAAAGAATTTGTCACCTTTGTGACACTTAAAGGGTTGAATATGAAAATCACTTTCTCCTAGATTTCCCTACATATACCCAAATTACATCTCAACTTCAAAATATTTGTCACAATACAGACCTTCCTAACCTTCAAAGTCATCAAAACTATAGTGATCTTGGAACACTTCTCATAATGTTTTTTCTAGCATCAAAATAACACTCTAAAGAATTTTGATTAATTTCTTACCTTTCTTAAGGTCCGATAGACCAATCTTGGTATTAGTGGACGTTAACCATCATCATCAGATAAAAGTTTGATGAAATCAATCTCTTTAGGTTGTAGTTTCTCCTTCTTCCAATTATTCATCCATTGATTTACTAGTTTTCCATTTGAATAATAATTGTGATGTTGAGGTGCTAATAATGTTGAATGCACTCCTAATTCACTAGAGATTTCTTCTCCTAGCAAAGCTAGGAATCACATATCATGATTAAATAATGATTAAAATTCTTTATGAAATCTAGCAAGATACTGCACTATATAATTCTAACTTTTCTTTCGTGGAAAAGATTATGGATATTCATAATGTTGAAACATATGAGAAAGAACATGATCAATAAGTGTAGGATGATGCAACGAAGCAAAGAGTGAAACTTCTTGATAAAAAATAATGTTGTTTTGAAACCTTTTCTCTTGTAGAAAAAATGGACACAATTCCAATTGGTATTTTTCTTGCTGTAAAATTTCATTGAAAGGTACATCAAATGGATGTAAAAGGTGCCCTCAAAATGGTGACTTACATGAAGAAAATTAAATGCAACAACCACCCGATTTTGAGCAGGAAGATGAAAAAAGCCCTCTTCATGAACTCAAACAATCTCCATAAGGATACTATGACAAAATAGATAAATATCTTATGCATGATGGGTGTATTCGTAATATTTTGATAATAACTTGAGGCATTCAATATGTTGGAAAAGATGTTCTTCTTCTAATGTTGTATGTGGGTGATCTCACTGTGAATCTCTTTTAATTTAATTTGCAAGGTGAAGCATGAGCTTCAACAAGTCTTTGAGATGGTGGATTTGGGCAAGCTGCACTATTTCCTTAACATGCAAGTTTTGGCAAGGGGAAAATAGTATTTTTTTCTTCAACCTAAGCATGCAACTAATTTTGTTGCATGAGGTTTGCAAGCCCACAAGTCTTATTTACTGAACACATGGAAAGCCTTATATGTCATTTGTTGTCCGTCATTCAGATTGAGCTGTAGATTGGAATGACAAGGACTCTATTTCTGGTTATGTTTATTGTTGGAATCTAGTCCAGTTTCAAGGTCTTGGAAGAAGATTTAATCTGCTATTGTTCTTTCTTCTACAAAGGTTGGATTCTCGTCAGGTTTCATGATCTTGCAAGAAGCAATCTACTATATCATTATTGATTTGCACACCTAATCCTTTAGTACAGTATCAATTTCCTTCCATCTTCTACAAATGTTGGATTCTGGTCCTGTTTCATGGTCTTGCAAGAAGCAATCTACTATATCATTATTGATTTGCACACCTAATCCTTTAATACAGTAAGAATTTCCCTCCTCCTACAAAGGTTGGATTCTGGTCCTGTTTCATGGTCTTGCAAGAAGTAATCTACTATATCATTGTTGATTTGTTTCATAGTCTTGCAAGAAGCAATCTACTATATCATTGTTGATTTGCACACCTAATCCTTTTGTAGAGTATCAATTTCCCAAATCAGGATAGGCAATTGAGGATTTCATTGACAGTTGCAATAGAAATTAGTTAGTATATTACAATTCTT
>JASDQU010010591.1:234064-244374 GCA_032191745.1 Picea mariana | reverse complement strand
GTTGCTTATTAAATAGAGGAGGCACAAAAATATATTGAACCGTTACAGTGTTACGTAGAAAACGGATCTGAGCCGTTAGATCCCAGGCGGATACCCGACAGCCGTTAGATCTCAGGGAAGGTGCGAGGGATTTAACCCTTCGACACCAGCAAGTCCAGGCACCATCGGGAGTTCGGACTTCGGCGTTTGTAGAGGCATGAGTCCCATACCCTTTGAAATCGCGAGTAGCGATTTCCCGATTTAATCGGGGCCGTTGATCGCTACGANCCCCGACAGAGATGGAAGCGTTGACCCTTGACCATCGGGGTTCGGGACTTGGAAGGTCCTGTGCATGTGCAATAGGGCTTGCGAAGTCCCGACCGGCGATTTCCCAATTTCCACAAGTATGTGGGTCCAAGCCATTAAACATCGCAAGTAGCGAAATCCCGACGGAAGAAGTTCCGAAGTCCGACGATGGTTGAACTTATTGGGCATTACATTACTCAAGACTTGGCTTATTTATACATATCCTTGGAAGAGGCTAGGGAGAGCTTCTAGATCTTCTAGAACATAGTAGAGACTCAAATGATGTGAGTTCCTAGGCTCATGCCACGAAGATACAACTCACCCATCTTTCATATCTTCATAACTCATCAATTCTATATAATTACAAATATGGTTTCTTGTTGTAGTTTAGACGACCAACGACTATAGTCGCATGATGTCTCCTATGTGTCCCATGACTACCCTCAAAAAAGTAATAAATATCAAGAGAAAAATGTTCTTTGAATTTCATCTTCTATTGGATTCCCTTTTGGACTGTAGGTTGGAAATTAAGGCTATAAAAAATTCCTCTTAATGTGTGAGGTTTGGAAAGGAATGGATGGTCGAAACACATTACAATAAAATAATGTCCATGTGAGGCAGTGTGAGGAGAGAGCAAAGAACATTAGGAGAGTAAAGAGGACTTGCAATAAAACACCAAGAATGAAGCATATATAAACCATCCCCTAGGTAGATATACTTAGAATCTGAAGAGCATGGTTTCCAAAAAATACACTATGAATTGATGAAATGAAATGCTATACCATGGCCGCGAAAGAATACATGGTGGATCCATGTCATCAATGTGAACATAGCCATGAGACAATACATTATGTATCTATGTCATCATAGCCACCAACAAATACAATGTGGATCTATGACATAGAATATAGACATCAGGAAGACATTGAGCACTAAGGAAAGTGCCCCCGAAGTATTCAAAGTACTTGTAGATAAGTGATATACTCTATCACAACTTGGGAGGGGATGATGTAAAGGAATGATGTGTCCCCAAACCCAAGGTATTTGTTCCAAACCTTGATGATATGAATCTACATCATACGAATGGATGAGATGATGTTGAGCATGGTAGAAACTGTCTAATTATCGTTCATTGATGTATATTGTTAACAGACATGAGGGGACCCACCAATGATGAATATGGAACCCAAGGTACCTAGTACAATATAGCAAGTGTGAACATATGAGATGGTGTCAAACACTCATAGAATCAATCGATCAACAGTCAATAATGTAAACCCATTGTCAATCACAAGGAGGCTTGCCACTAAGGACTATAAGATCCAAGGTACTAGTTGGTTTCTAGATCCCTCTCCTAGATAATATTTTGAATTCAATAGGAAGAGATTCATCGATGGAGAGCCTTGATGTATCCCCCATCAATCGACATGAAACATACACAGAGAGATTATGTGAAGAGAGAGTATCACAAAGTACAAATGACATAGGGATGGATGACTTAGAAAGTCAACAAATCAGTAGATGGTTGACTCGAGATTAAAATTCCCTTGAAAATATAGCATGACACAATGGTGACTTAGAAGAAAGACACAAGAGTTGGATGAATATAGTGCAATAATGCAGGAGGAATTGAAGCACTCTCCATGAAGACTGGAAGAGTAACTAGACGAAGGAGTATATTTGACTCATATTATTGGAAAGACTCCTAGGAAAGCTAAAACCCAACTATATGATGAGGAATCAAACAAGTGCCATGTTCAAGGGTGACTCGACTGATACTTCCATTTTGAGAATAGACCATTGGTAAAAAAAAACCACTCTTTTTTTGTGTCTTTTGTCTCCTTCATGGTTTAATGAGTGTGAAAGAGGAATACAAGTATGCTTGGTATGTACCTTTTTTGTGTCCTTTTATGAGTCCAAAAAATCGATAAAAGTATACTTGTATATAGAGAATGAGTGGCTTAAAAACATGATCCTATGTTCTAAGTGCATGGAACTGACCTAAGCGAGATGAATGCAAATAGTATTGGAAAGTGAAATACACTCTTTTCATTTGTTCTCTCCATGAGTAGGTGGATGAAAAAAGGAGGTCGAATAATGTAAGAGGAGGATGGTCAAGGCTACTGCAATAGTGCTAAATGGGATATGCAAAAACAACAGTGTAGTGAAGGGAGGGATGAAACAAGAAGAAAATGCATAGGTGACCATTAAGAAAAAAAAAATTGGAACCCCCATGGTATGTGGCCAGAATATAGACGAAGAGAGAAGAATGAGGCTCAATCGTCAAGTCATGGAGGGGCTAAAGGAGGGATCCCGAACCTATAGGAAATCACAGCATGGGCACCGAATGGAAATCTGGTTTCTAAATATGGTTCCCATGAAGGGTAGGCACTATCGAACAAGTCATGATGTGCGAAAGGAGTGGTTGATGTTGCAATCGAACAGGATCAAACCTAAGGCATAGTGATGGAAGAATGGACTGTTAATAATGCAAGACGATAAATGTAGGAAAAAACCTATCCATATATGC
Source organism: Picea mariana (assembly GCA_032191745.1). NCBI lineage: Eukaryota > Viridiplantae > Streptophyta > Pinopsida > Pinales > Pinaceae > Picea > Picea mariana. The sequence continues at coordinate 241,559 of JASDQU010010591.1, read as the reverse complement.
CAGTTTGGGGAACACGTACCTCAAGTTCAGTGGAAGTCGCCATCTTTGTAAAAAGTCCCTGTAATCTTGTCAACACATGTAAACTAGATTCTGGGGTCAAAACATGTAGTGAAATCTCAAAAAGAAAATATTTTTGGATTTTTTGGATATGACATATGAAAAAAAAAGAACTCATACCACACAACTATATATAAGGAACTACACATATTGATTCTTTACGCCAAGTAGAACCCATTGCTAGGCTCGAGCCAATGATGTTTTTCATAATCAATGAACTCATAAGCCAATGTTGGCATCATGTGGCTCATCATGTCGGGGCCACACCACATAGAAACGACTCTCCATGGCCAAAGATACTCAACGTGATTGGTTTTTTGAGTGATGTGAGCTCCTTGATGAGGTCCATCAAGACATGAAGGAGGTACGAAACGTAAATCTTCAATGGAAGGGGAAGTAGAGAATTTGGTGGTAAGTTCCAAAAAAGATGTCTAAGGTTGAAAAGGATCAAGACTAAGAGGTCTAATGGATTCCCCAACAAGTGTCCCCACTCTCAAATCAAGACTCATCATGCTAACTCTCATCGGTTCCAAATCAAGACAAGATGATTGATGTATCACCTCATCCATTGAATTTTCTTTGGAAGCCATGACTTCCAGGATGACCTCTTTTGAAAGCAAATCAGTATCTAGGAAATCATTTGAATGTGGAGAGTCAACAACTCGTGCAGGAAGAGGAGGTTTATCACACTCCATATGAGGATGGAGGTGTTGACTAGTATCAACTGATGCTGATGATATTTCTAGATCGACAATATCAACCGTAGAGAGAAGCATATAACTTCCATATGAATCAATTTCCTTGAGACGAGGTACCACACAAGGATCTATAGACCCGAGGGATCCACTGGTGGATGAGTAAATCATGTTTATAGGAGTGTTTTTTTCCGTAGGAGATGGTGGGGGAAGGGGAAATATGCCCATAAGAAAAGGATATTTAAACATCTTTGCACCAACATGAATATAAGACTACTGACTATCACCGACAAAGGGTACATTTGACCCCACATTGGATTCAAGGTCTCGGGAGCAGAACACAAGTTGATATATCGTCACTATTTTCCCTTGATGGGGGAAGTGTAAGACCCTAAATATTGATGAGACAATTGTATTCATCTCGTAGAACCAAGTACACTCGAGTAGGAAATTGTACTCAAGAGGTGCATTGACGACATCCACGAAAACAGAGACAATCTTACCACCTAAATCTATGGGTAAGGAAATGATTATTTCATGATGTTGGAATGTGTGTCCATTGAACGCTTGCAATACTGTTTCATATGTGTCAAGCTTAGGAGAGCCAATTTCCTTCCAATAAGATATAGACATGATGCAAGTAGAGGTTGCTTCATAAACCACAGTATGGAAGATGTTTTTCCCCATCGTGTGCACTTTGATCTGGAATGAAACCTGATGGGAGAGACTATGATTAAATTGATCAGAATCAAAGGTCATCAAACTTGACTCCGAGGGATCAACCCTCCCTATAGAAGACAACAAGAAATTTTGTTGTGCTAGGAAGCTCTAGAGGACTTCAAGGGTAGACATGGCGGAAGATGCCTAGGCCAAATATTCCACAATGTTGTAGTTGTGGGTGTCCCATGTGTTTGGATTATGTTTCATTCTTCAAATAAAATCCTTCGGGGGGGGAAGTGGTGCATAAAAGAATGGCTTCTCAATTTGAAGAGGGCCACCAAGCTGGGAAGAAGATGTTGTCTCATGCACAACAAGAATAGGATCATATGTGTCATAGTTCTTGGCTCGTGTTTGTAGATTGACCGTGTGGTCACACATGAAAATAGAATCATTCAAGGAAGATCCCTTGTGTTGAGGGGTACGTATCATGCCCCCTTGTGAAGGGACATGATTTGTTGCAACTATATGTTGAGGTTGAGGAGGGAAAGGATGAGTTAATACAACAAGTTGTTGGGGGGGCTTCTACTTTGCTAAAACTCTATGGACATAATCCTTTCAAGGAAAACAATGACTAGGGTGGTCCTTCCCACAAATTGTGCAGGGAAACTGACTCTTCTTCTTCCCTTTAGTGCCTCCCTCCTAAGTGTTTTGGGTGGGAGCATTCCATTTCTCATAATTGGAATTTTTCTTCTTGTTACTCCTCTTCTTTTCTCCAAGTTGTTTAGGATTATTTGGTTGCATGGACTGCACCAAATTCACCTTGGATGTATAAGTAGGGACTATATTAGTTTGAGCACTAGAACTAGTATATGACAGATGTGACGAGATAGACATGTCACCCATTTGATCAACTAGTTGGTTCACAAAGACATGGGAAGTAGAACCAACCACATTGTTGGCATAGAGTCTTCGCTTTGGCTTCTTTAGATCTGTCAATAGCCTAGAAGCATGCAAAATGATTTCATATAGAGTACCCTACTGAGAGTAGATCAAATCTAAGTGTTGGGAATGAATAATTTATTTCTCCTTGGTAGTCGCCCTGGCCATAGCTACATCCTTGTAAATGGTTGGAAGGAGGGATTTGGTGAACTACTCCATCAAGATATTATTCAGGATCTGGGTCTTAATCATCTTATGCCTTCCATGTCACTCATGAATATGATCATAAATGTGAGTGACAGTATCTTGACACATTGAAGTCAAGAGATTTGTTCCTATTTCATACCTAATGGGTAAATGGTAATGCATAAGGAACACCATTGCGAAGTCGTTGAATATTTTAAAAGAACTACCTTGTAATTCAATGTACCATTTGGAAGCACCTTTGGTCAGGGATGTTTGGAAAATATGTAGTCTCACACTATCATCCATCAAAGAATTGGATGAGCACCATAAGTGGATGTCATAATGTGTGTAGAGGGGTCTTCTCTTAGCTTACCATCGAATTTCGGTATATCTGATGGAATCTTGGAAGGCATTGCCGACAATGAAGGGTTGTGAATGTGTGAGAAAATGAATACTGGGAGGGAGATGAAGTCTTTGTTGTCCTAGATGAACCTTTTGGTCCCCCTACATTGGTAGTACTAGAGTATTGTTGAGGTGTTCCCAAAGAGTGAGTGCCCCCAAGGATGGTGGTAATTCTAGGAGCATGAATGATACTTGGACTAGATGTTCCCCCAAGCAGATTTCCCTTGGGGATAGATGTAGACCCTCCATGAAAAATTTTCCCATAATTAATCCCAGGAAATAACCCCCCGAAACCTGAAGCGTTGATAAAGGGAAATCTTCCCCAATTTGAGAAGTTACCACCAAGGTTTGTGCCCCCAGGGAAAATTGTTCTAACCCATGGGAAGTTAAAACCTCCTGAAATACTACTACCCCTAGGCTGACTAGAGACAGCCTCAAAACCACTAGAAAATATCCACCCAAAAGATACACCCGCACCTGATGACATTGAGCCACTCATAGGAATGGTGGAGACAGAAGGAGTTCCACCTCCCATGTTGAAACCAAGGCTTGACCCCCCACCAGAAAAGGATCCAGAAGTGGGCATCGAAATACAAGGGATGGGCATAGTAATTTTGGGTATACTAATGAATGGGAATGAAGACACAACCAGGGTCTATTGTTTTTCACCCCTTAACCTAGCCCTCGGAATTTATTTCCAAATAAATCACTTATTGAAATAAAGCATAGTTGAGTAATCAACTAAACATGAAGCGGAATCATAAACAATGAAACCAAAACTATTGCACAAAAGACACCAATATTTTTGGGTAGAAACCCCTAGAAAAACCAGTACTTGGATGATTTTATTAAGGTCAAATCAGGGCTCCCGTAACAGGGATAATGTCCCACTGAGAGAACTACAACTATAGACAAACCTGGAAATGTCTACGCTGTCATACGACCCAAGCATGATTTTTGAGGTGTATGCACCTTCCCTTTGGCATTCCCTCATATATGTGTCTGTCTCCACTGGCATCAATGTACATGTACGAAAATACTATATGATAACTTTCGTACGATGCTATGCTTTCCTCTGGATTCTATCAGTTAAAACCCATCTATGACTGCCTTTGTTCTCTCCTCTCCTTGACCTGTATGATCTCTAGATGGAAATTCTTCTCCACCTATCCAATATCTTGAATCGATCCAACCTTCTCTGCATCAACACTTGGATGAAATATATTCACCCAATAATTGAGATCTCTTCACTCTTGTGTAAGGAAAAGTCTTTCTTTGCTTCTACACTCTCAACAGACTCCACACTAGAAAAATTCCTTCTTTGCTTCTCTATGTGAAAGTCCCAATTGGTCTCTCACCAAATTATGACCTTGGTATCTCACCAAAAAGTGTCTTCTCCTTTACCCTATCCTTTATTTTATAAGATTGAGTTATGACCTAACCCTAATTCCCAAAGTGATTGACGATTGAGATTACTTCTCACCTAAATTGAGATCAATGGATCTTGTTTACATGTTAATTTATTTTAGCATTTCCTTAAATAAAAATCAAATCACTAATAAAAGAACTCTAATTTAATAATTACATTAACTAAAGTAAAGTCTCGCGCTTAGAATAATTTTGACAACTTCCACATGCTAGACACATGCCAATGTGGAAGTACTTGTCCCATGTTGCATGCATCAACACTCCCTCTTAGTGAGGAAGGTACTTCTCCTACTTGGATTTAGTTTTGTCTTCGCTACCATCTCTGTTGCAATGGTTACTCTCCAATCTACCTGATTAGATGCTCCCTCTTATACAAAATCTATCCTTGCCATCTCGCTCAGACCTATCTTCAAAGACTTCCCTCTGATCATGCTCCTATAAGCCTCCTACTCCTAAGCATCCTGCATGGTCATCTCATACCATGAATCCTCCTTGACATAATTGGAAGGTTTCTCCTTCCCACCTAAACCTGAAGGTTGACTCCCTTTGATCATATCAACCTTCAGAGCTACCTGCCACTGCTCGCATAGGCTGGCCTTTTAGCCTATACAAGTTTCTCTCTCTAACTCCTAGAACATCAGTTGTGTCTAAGATATATCATATGGGATTTATTAGTGCCTTTCCATCATGTAACGCTACTTCAAATCCCTTATTCTCAATCATTGAGACTAATAGCACACTCCTCTTGAGTTTTAGAATCCATAGCACATCTATCACTCTTAACATGCCTCCTGACTCCATCCGAAATGGCACTTTTCCATATCCTTTCATTGCATGCTTGGTCCCCATACCAAGTTCCACATGCATATCTAATCTAGACTCTGTGAAGATCTCGAACACTTATCGTGATCATGTCATATGAAATGTGTCTCCACTATCTATCAACCATGCATTAGTTAATATGGTGACCAAGAAAGTATGGGAAACAAGTAAGAACTATGTTTGTTCAAACTTCTTGCAAAACTAATTCATTTGATTCTTTACTGATGCAACTACCTTTGGTTGTGTTTCATTTCCTCCCTTCTTCCTCTTCAGACATTCACCAGCATAATGCCCAAAACTGTGACATGAAAAGCACTTGAATTTTCTCATATCCTTCTTGTTTTCATCTTGAGAGGTAGACACTCCACTAGCAATCTTCTTACACTTTCCCTTATTTTCTTGGCTGGCAAGAGAAAGGTTCTCATCATTCTTGTGTCAACCTCCATTTAGATATTCATCTCGAAGCTCTTCTTGAACGAAGTCTTCTTACAACCTTGACCAATTAGGGAGCGTTTCTCGTGCCATGATCCATTTGATGAATGGTGTCCACTCCTTTGTGAATCCTTTTAGTTCCATCCTCCCCAACTCTAAATCAGCCACTATCTCCCCAACTATATACAATTCATCTCAAACTTGTGGGATATGGGTGAGGTAACTTGTCACTGTATCTGGTCCTGTCATCTTTGTGTCTCTGGGCTTCTCTCTCAACACCATCTTATGATTCTCATTCTTACTATGAAATAAACCCTTCATATCCTCCCACATGTCCCTAAATGTTGTCTTTCCTAACAAATAAGGGATCAAATGATCTTGCATTCCATATAGAACGATACGTCTGGATTTTACATCCTTATAATTATGGATGACTAGTTTTGCCGCATCTATTGGAGGATTTATCTGAGTATTAGAAAATTCCTAAATCCCACTCTCCATAAACACCAACATGATTCTCTCCTTCAAAGGACTATAGTTGGAAACCCCATCCAACCTATCCTCAAATCCCAATCTAGTTTCCATCTCCAAGATCTGATCTAATAACCCTCTTCTGAAACTGTCCATGTATTGTCATGTATGGCCCTATACACACCTGTCACTACTGCATCTCGTGTATGTATGTCTCTTCCCTTACTAATGCATGTATATGTATTTGCATGTTCTTATTTCACACCACGTATACACACTTGTATCCAAATGGGGCCATGTATGTATGCATTTTTTACTTCTGTCACCCATGTAAAAATCCCTAAACCTGCAAAAATCCTAGTTTTTCCTCATTATTCTTGTTTCCCTGAAATTTGTCCTTTGATTTCCACCTGTTGGTTATAGATATGAAAATATCTCCTTTCAAATCCGATAGATCGACTTTCAACTATTACGGATCTATGATCTAGCTTCCTTTCAGAGCATGTGCTCTGATACCATGTTGATTTTCACCCCTTAATCGAGCACGTCCCAACAGTTAATTCCAAATAAATCACTTATTGAATTAAAGCACAATTGAGTAATCAAATAAACATGCAATAGAATCATAAACAAGGAAACCAAAAATCTCACACACAAGCCACCAATATTTTCAAGTAGAAAACCCTGGAAAAACCCTGGGAGGAAAAATAGTACTCATATGATTTTATTAAGGTCAAATCGGGGCTCCTGTAAGAGGGATAATGGCCCATTGAGAGAAATACAACTACAAATAAACCTGGCAAAGTCTACTCTATCGTACAACCCAGGAATTTCTTTCAAGGTGTATGTGCCTTCCCTTTGTCACACCCACATATACACGCATGTCTCCACTCGCGCTCGTGCACATGTACAAAAGTATTGTATGACAATTTTTGTATGACGCTATGCTTTCCTCTGGATTCTATCAATTGAAACCCACCTGTAGTTTCCTCTATTATCTCCTCTCCTTGACCTATATGATCTAAATATGGAATTCCTTCTCCACCTATCCAATATCTTGAATCAAATTCCTTCATGATCCAACCTTCTCTGCATCAACACTTAGACAAAATCTCTTCACCCAAACATTGATATCTCTCCACTCTTGTGTAAGAATAATCAAAACAAGTTGACAAACCTTGATTTTAAGATTTTACATAGATTACCTACCCTGATGTTAATTATCACCGATTGCCCCCGCTTCATAATTTTGAGCTAATTATAAGACAGATGGTGAAAGGAAATTTATAACTAATTGCCCCCATCTAGTCATACAGACGATGAAAGGAAATTCATTTAAATGATTGCCCTCGTCTGAAAATATAAAATAGATATCTTCACCGGGGTACTGAACAGGCCTGCTG
>JASDQU010010591.1:175813-219036 GCA_032191745.1 Picea mariana | reverse complement strand
TGATTGTTGGATCACTTTAAGTGGAAGGATAGGATAAGCAGGGAAAAAGGCTTGAGAATTCGATTATCCGAATACCCATCAACTATCAAATCATTTTCGAGTGGAAGGATAGGATAAGCGAGGTAAGAGATCTGAGATCTCATTTATGCAAATTTCCGTCAATCGTTGGATCATTCTAAGTGGAAGGACAGGATAAGCTAGAAGAGAAGCACCGTAGATAGATCAAGCCATTGATCTAAGAACATGATCGACGAACAACATTTGGTTTAGATCAACAGTTTCGAGGAGGTTATTGTTCGAAGAATCTCACTTCTAAAGAATTGGGAACTTGAAAGTCGAATTACCCGAAGCCCAAAATCTGAAATGAATAAGGACCATCGGATCTAGAGGATATATGATGATCGTTGGATCAGGGTTGTTGGTCGGCAGATCACGTCAGCAGACCACATCAGTAGACCATGACTACAAGGATACGTCGAAAGACCACATCAGCAGACCACATCTACAAGGACATGTGGCAGACCACATCAGTAAGGACATGTGGAAGACCATGTCAGCAGACCACGTCAACAAATACACATGGAATAACCAAATGATGAAAATTGTCAAGAGGAAATTGGCTCATTCCATGTCAACACGTGACGTCAATAAGTTACGTCACTCTGGGAGATTCACTCCAGGAGTTTTCACCACCAACAAATTTCAAAAGTCTTGAAGTCTCAAAGGATGAAGGTCTAAATTCGCTCTCAGTCGTCGATCTAAGATACATTGGGAGTTAGGAAAATTGTTAGATCTAGGAGAAGAACATGTGCCACATGAGGAGATCCACGTCAGTAAGACTACGTCAACAAGGACACATGGTGCAATCAGATAATGACAAGTGTCAAGTTGAATCCGCATTTCAGGTACGTGMAAATCATGAATCTGAGTGACATGTGGAAGCTACTCAGCTCRTGACACATCATCAAGTGAAGTAAGAAAGTTATGTCACTACAGGAGTTTTTACTTCGGGAGTTTTACCACCAGCACTTGCCCAAAGTCTCAAAGYCCCGAATGTCGAAGTCTCAAAGTGGACACAAGACATCTGATCTGAAAATACCTTTGGGGACATTCTCGATTGTYGATCTACTACAGTGGAAGGATAGTGTAAGTGGAAGTATTAACYGACAGCAAAYAGTCTCCACCACTTATGACTTACTCAGTAGGTGATCACTCCGAAGGAAAATGGAGYAGTGTTTATTCAAAACCTCTAAAGTCCCRAATGTCGAAGTCCCAAAGTGGACATGGGTCGTCCGATCTGAAGAATACTTCGGCTGCACTCTCAATCGTTGATCAAAATATAGTGGAAGGATAGCATAAGTATAATAGACAAAGTCCCGAAGTGAATGGTGGCCATCCATCTCAATGCTTGATTAAGTCCTGTTCGTCGGATTAAACAATGAAAGGATAGATGTAAGGATCGAATATGACCATTGATCATGTTTCGTGATATAAATGAGAACTGTCCAATCTGTTCATAAATATCTGCTTCAGGAGATTTGAAAGGTTGTGAAGTTCAGAAGACCCGAAGGGCGAAGTCCCGACAATCGTCAATCTCATCGGGAGATTGAATCGTGACCGTTAAATTGATAAGCACTCATCTCGCCTAACGTCTGAATAACACCATTGGTTATATGGTAAAGTGATTTGAAAGGCAGAATGCAATGCGCCTCTTAAATTGATAAGCTTGTGGTTCTACGCCAATGATCATATGAACATGGATTGAAGGAAGCACCGATTTCTGTAATCACAGAGATGAAGGAAATCGATCCATACCTGTGATCGATTTATGAAAGTAAAGAGGATGCCACATGTAAAGTTGAAGACCCAGAATGATGATCTCTAGTGGTCCCAAAAGTTGTTGTAAATGAACAAGTTAGTTATAACTTGTTGCAGAAGTCGGCCCAATAACTTAAACAAGTTTTGAGCATAAGCAACTATAAATACAACCATGATTGGTTCACTAGATGGTGTGCTTGGGGAAGAAGATGGGATTGTGGAAAATATAGGCTCACTGAGAAAGAGAGGCCTGTGGAGAAAATGAAGGGGATGCGGACCTGAGGTCCGTGCGAATATCAGAGAGAAGAAKAAGTGAAAAAGGCGCGAATATCAGAGGGAAGACAAAGTGAAGAAGGAGTGAATTTCAGAGAGAATATAAAGTGYAGGGATGAGCGTTTATGGTATACCTCTGATCATGAGATAGAGTTTATTCTATAATGGATCACTTCTACTAGAGTCGGTTGAACTACTATATGAACTCTAGTTGGATAGACTGYGTTCTATTAGCAAGATGGGTCTTGTGGCAAGCTGGGTCTTGCTTGAGAGTTGGTGCTCTCCTGAGAGTTGGTGTTATCCTAGGAATTGGTGCTCCTTACTTCAGTTGGTACTGAAACAAAGTAGTTGGTGTTGGGAAAATTATTATTACTATATTCACATATAAACTATATAAAATATTATACAAACATATGGTATCTCTCGTGTCCATTGTGATTATGATTTGATTATTCTTAATATGTACAATTATGTTTTAACTGCTAACTTGCAAGAAGAAAAGTTATAAATTTCCACACACTAATTCACCCCCCCCTCCCCCTCTTAGTGTGGATGATGTTTTCAACAATTGGTATCAGAGAGGGTTCCTTCAGCACAGTTTAAACACTGGAAGGTAGATTCTGAAGAAATGGGTGGATAAATGGCTCTCTCCACAATTGAAGCTCCCTTATTTGATGGAACATATTATTCCTCATGGAGAGAAAATATGAAACAACATTTGAAGTCAAAAGGATCTGAAGTTTGGAATTCAGTAGTAAGAAAGCCCTGGGATTTAACTACATCAAAGAATCTATCCAAGATTACAGTCCAAAGAAGAGCAAGGAAGAACAATGAAGTGGCATTGAAGATTCTTCTCAATGGATTATTAGATACCGTCAAGGAAAGCATAGAACTATTCACATCCTCCAAGGAATTATGGTTGAAGTTAGAAGAGATGTATCAAATCAAAAGACAAGACACAGAAGACATTCCTATCAAGGATGAACAGGAGGACTCGGCCATCAATAAAGGTAAAGACTCTCCACAATATTTTGATTGCAATAATGTTGATATTGAATCCTCCCCTCCAAGTAAAGAAGAAGACTCAGATACAATAAAAGAATGTTTTGTTAGCATTTATCCCATGGAAGAAGTAGAATAAGAACTATCAAAGGCCAAACAAAAGGTCGATTGGAGTCTCTGTGAATACCGCTATGACCATAATGATTCATACTATAGCTATCTTCATGACTACACTAAAGAATTTCTTGAAAAGAGTCAAAATCTTTTCTTGGAAATAAAGTAAATGCTCAAGGACAATGAAAAGATAATATATGAGAAGGATAATCAGTTAGAAGAAAAAGAAGAGGATATCGAGAAGCTTAAGAAACAAATTAGTCAAGTAAAAGAAAAGAAGAAGGAAGATGATGAGCTTAGAAATCAGAAGCATATCCTGGAAATAAAAGAAAAGCTCAAAGACAATGAAGAAATCATATCTGAGAAAAAGATTTAGTTAGAAAACAAAGAAGAAGAGATCAAAAGATTGAAAAAATATGTTACTAGTCTAACAAAAGAAAAGGAAGAGGAGATCGAGAGACTGAAAAATGAAATCAGTCAAGCAAAAGAAGAAAAGAAGGAAGATTATGAACCAAGCAAAAACCTTGCATAACTAAAAGAACTGAGGGAAAGCTATGTCAATCTTAAAATCCAACTTGAAGAAGCCAAAAGAAGGGAGGAGGTAGTGAGGAACCAGCTGAACAAAGAGGAATACTCATGTCATAAGCTGGAAGCAGAAGTTTTGAATCTTAGAAAGAAGGTTGAGAAGTCAAACACCCAAATCAAGTTCTTGAACAGCTCCATGACCCTGGATGAGATCATGAATAGTCAGAGATCACCAAATGACAAATCCGGTCTTGGATACAACAAGGAAGAAATCAGTACTCCTAAGAAACCTGATGCAGGTCCTTCATTTGTAAAAGGTGAAAATAGGTCTGACACGAGTCCTTCATTTGTAAAGGATGAAGACAGGTCTGACACAGCTCCTTCATTTGTAAAAAGTGAAAGTAGGTATGACTCAGGTTCTTCACGTTCAATAAATAAAAGCAACACTACAAAATTTAGAAAATCATATCAAGGAAGACATCCAGAAGCTACTCATACACCTCAAAGCAATTTTAGAAGAGAGACACCTTCATGGATGAATCAAAGAAGGTATGAGAGTGTTTTTAACAGTTATTGTTTTTCTTGTAATGAATATGGTCATAAAGCCTTGGATTGTAGACATCATGGAAGAAAACAATTTGGTAGGTTCAACAACAGTATAAGATGTTGGAACTACAATCATGTTGGACATATTGCTACACATTGTTACACTATGAGATGCTATAGTTGTGGTGGATATGGCCACAAAGCCCATAACTGTTGGAACTCAAGAAAACAGTGAATGAGAAATGCTTCATACAATACGACAAAAAGAGTAAATGAAACATGGAAGAAAAATGAAGTTGCATTAATAGAAGATCAAAGTTCAATAAATCAGGACACTCACAGATGTGAATAGAAAAGACTGACCAAGTGAACAGGAGTGAAGTTAATTGCTGCAAAAAGAATTGCAGTCATGTGACAAGCATAGTATAAACTTTCCCAAACAACTTTAGAGCAATGTACAGTAAAGAAGCATCTTGGATAAATATGGATACATCTGGTTAGATATCGATGAGAATAAATGGGTAGATCCAGGGGTTGTTTGAATAATATGAGCTACAATTGTGCAAAGTTCCAGTAGGACAGCGGCATCCGCAGAAGCAGCATTCTGATGTACAAAATGATGTACATGACATCCTATAGAGATAACAAGAAGAGAGGCATTGTCAGAAAAATATACCCTTTTAGAAACAAAGGGGGAGAACAGTTAGAAGAAGAGAGAGAAGAATGACAGGGGAAATCATTAAGTTATGACAGGAAAAGGATGATTGTAGGAAGAGTTACCCAAGTTTAGATTCTAGTTAGTAACATACAGAGATTTAACACAGGAGGAAAAACCCTTTGCCATTAATGTCAAAGGGGGAGAGAAACTTCATATGAGGAAATCATCATCACACGGGGAGTTTTGTATATGAATTTAGTGGGTTTCCCTCAATGACAAAGGGGGGTATTTTTGGACATATTTTTATTGATGTCAACAGTCGATGTGATGATTTGTTGTTATGATGAATTATCATTGTGATTTACCATAGATGATATTGTCATTGATGTCAACATCATATCAGTTAGCAGAAAATGTCAAACCGTATGTAGAGATCAAAGATCTCAGAAGGAAGCGTAAGCTCAGGAGGAGGAGCGAATAGTATGCAGAGATCAAAGCTCAGAATCAAAAGCATAAGCTCAGGAGGAGGAGCGAATAGTATGCAGAGATCAAAGCTTGGAATCAAAAGCGTAAGCTTAGGAGGAGGAGCGAACAGTATGCAGACATCAAAGCTCGAAAGGAAAGCATAAGCTCAGGGTGAGAAGCCTCAGTAGATGTCCAATCAATAAATTGACCGTGTTGATAGTCTCATATTACGGACATCGGTCATATGAGCGACTGTGGGCTTGAGGATCGTTGGATGATCATGATCGTTAGATCTGCAAGCCAGATCAACGGAAGGGATAGATTGCGGATATCGGAAGGAAAATTAAACGACTCGCTAGTTCCAATCTCACAATTGGTCTAGATCATCTGATCTCATAGACTCGAATATCGATGACTGTGATTGATCCAAAAAACAATCATATTAAGTCGGATTGAGTTGTGATCGTCGGATGTGCAATCGCCAGATCAACAATAGGAATATATTGTGGAGATCGAAAGGAGAATTAAATATCGCGCTAGTTCCAATCCCGCAATTAGTCAAGACCGTCAGATCTTATAGCTTCAAAGATAGATGATTGTGGTTGATCTAACAAACAATCAGATTAATTCAGATTAAGTCGTGACCGTCAGATGCGCAGTCGCCAGATCAAAAGCAGGGATATATTGTGGAGATTGAAAGGAGAATTAAATATTGTGTTATTTCCAATCCCGCAATTAGTCAGGACCATCAGATCTTATAGCCTCGAAGATCGATGGTTGTGGTTGACTCACCACAAATGCACAACTTCAAATTGTGGAGCTTGGGTGACAAGTTAAACCACTCACAAGTTGTGGTTTTGCAATCATCCTTGCACGTTGATCTTCTTCGAGAGTCTTCACAACCGTTGGATCACTTTAAGTGGAAGGATAGGATAAGTAGGGCAAAAGGCTTGACAATTCAATTATCCGAATACCCGTCATTCGTCGGATCATTTTCGAGTGGAAGGATAGGATAAGCGAGGTAAAAGATCTGAGATCTCATTTATGCGAATTTTCATCAGCCATTGGATCATTCTAAGTGGAAGGACAGGATAAGCTAGAAGAGCAGTACCGTAGATAGATCGGGCCATCGATCTAAGAAAATGATTGACGAAAAACACTTGGTTCAAATCAAAATTTGCGAGGAGGTTACTTTTCAGGGAATCTCACTTTGAAATAATTGGGAACTTGAAAGTCGAATTACCCGAAGCCCGAAATCTGAAATGAATAAGGATCATCAGATCTGGAGGATATACGATGACCGTTGGATCAGGGTTTTTGGTCGGCAGATCATGTCAGCAGACCACATCAATAGACCATGACTACAAGGACACGTTGGCAGACCACATCAGAATACCACATCGGAAGACCACGTCTACAAGGACATGTGGCAAACCACATCAGCAAGGACATGTGGCAGACCACGTCAGCAAATACACATGGCATAATCAGATGATGACAAGTGTCAAGAAGAAATTGTCTCATGCCATGTCAACACGTGACGTCAATACATTACGTCACTCTGGGAGATACTTTAGAATTTTTCACCACCAACAAATGTCAAAAGTCCCGACATCTCGAAGGACGAAGGTCCGAAGTCGCTCTCAGCCATCGATCTTAGATACATCGGGAGTTAGGACAACTGTTAGATCTAGGAGAAGAACATGTGCCACATGAGGAGATACACATTAGCAAGGAAGCATGGTGCAATCAGACAATGACAAGTGTCAAGTTGAATTGACATTGCAGGTACGTGCAAATCACAAATCTGAGTGACACGCGGCAGCTACTCAGCTCGTGACACGTCATCAAGTGATGTAAGCAAGTTACGTCACTACAAGAATTTTTTCTTCGGGAATTTTACCACCAGCACTTTCCCAAAGTCCCGAATTTTCGAATGTCGAAGTCCCAAAGTGGACACAAGACGTCTAATCTAAAGATCACTTCAAGAGAATTCTCAATTGTCAATCTACTACAGTGGAAGGATAGTGTAAGTGGAAGTATTAACCGACAGCAAGCGATCTCCACCACTTATGACTTACTCAGCAGGTGATCACTCTGGAGGAAAATGGAGCAGCGTTTATTCAAAACCTATGAAGTCCCGAAGTGGACATGGGTCGTCTGTTCTAAAGAATACTTCGAGTACACTCTCAACCATTGATCAAAATACAGTGGACGGATAGCATAGGTATAATAGCCAAAGTCTCGAAGTGAATGGTGGCCATCCATCTCAATTCTTGATTAAGTCCTGGCCATCAGATTAAGCAATGAAAGGATAGATGTAAGGATCGAATATGACCATTGATCATGTTCCGTGATATAAATGAGAACCGTCTGATCTGTTCGGAAAAATCTACTTCAGGAGATTTGAAAGGTTGCTAAGTCCAGAAGACCCAAAGGGCAAAGTCCTGAAGTCCTGAAAATCGTCCATCTCATCGGGAGATTGAATTTTGACCGTTGAATTAATAAGTGTTCAAGCGCTCGTCTCACCTAACGTCTGAATAACACCATTGGTCATATGGTAAAGTGACTTGAAACTCAGAATGTAATGCGTCTCTTAAATTGATAAGCATGTGGTTCTAGGCCAATGATCATATGAACATGGTTTGAAGGAAGCATTGATTTATGTAATCACAGAGACAAAGAAAATCGATCCATACTTGTGATCGATTTATGAAAGTAAAGGGGATGCCACGTGTAAAGTTGAAGACTCGGAATGATGATCTCTGGTGGTCCCAAAAGTTGTTGTAAATGAACAAGTTAGTTATAACTTGTTGCGCAAGTCGAACCAATAACTTAAACAAGTTTTGAGCATAAGCAACTATAAATACAACCATGCTTGGTTCACTAGATGGTGTGCTTAGGGAAGAAGATGGGCTTGTGGAAAATATAGGCTTGTTGAGAAAGAGCGGCCTGCAGAGAAAATGAAGGGGATGTGGACCTGAGGTCCATGCGAATATTAGAAAGAAGAAGAAGTGAAGAAGGTGTGAATATCAGAGGGAAGATAAAGTGAAGAAGGCGTGAATTGCAGAGAGAAGATAAAGTGCAGGGATGAGCATTTATGCTATACCTCTTATCATGAGATAGAGTTAATTCTATAATGGATCACTACTACTAGAGTCGGTTGAACTACTATATGAACTCTAGTTGGATAGACTACATTCTATAAACAAGTTGGGTCTTGCTTGAGAGTTGGTGCTCTCTTGAGAGTCGGTGCTCTCTTGAGAGTCAATGCTCTCCTAGGAGTTGGTGCTCCTTACTTCAGTTGGTGTTGAAACAAAGTAGTTGGTGCTGGGAAAATTCTTATTACTATATTCACATATAAATTATACAAACATCTTATACAAACATCTGGTATCTCTTGTGTCCATTGTGATTATGATTTGATTATTCTTAATCTGTACAATTATGTTTTAACTGCTAACTTGCAAGAAGAAAATTTATAAAATTCCACACACTAATTCACCCCCCCCCCCCACCTCTTCGTGTGGGTGATTTTTTCAACAACATCATTGTTGACTACTTGCATGNCCACCATTCTAGCGAGTCTTTCACTCTGTATTTTTATAGTCTCTATACATTTCTTTCATTAATATAAATCATGTATTACTTTATTTCTTTGTTTCTGGTAATATTTATGTACACTTCATTGTAATATCTCTTCTTTCATTTCGTTCCCAAAATAATCTGGATCAATGGTATCAGAACAGGCTGCTCTTGATCGTTTTTCAGTTCATGTCCCCAACAAGGTTTGTGTATAGAAATTTGGGTCTCGAGCTTGTCTCTCTTGAGGAAAATTTCTCTCACATGCCCAAGAAACCCTCCATGGTGGAATAAGAGAAAAACGACGGAGCAAAATATTCTTTTAACTTGTTTCTTGAGCAAGCTCTCATGTGCCAAAGGGATGAAATGATGGATAATTATGCCCACATCCTTCAACGTCTGTCAATAGAAACAAGCGCATATTCATCAAGAGGCCACTTTGGAGGAACCTCTCCCTTCAAGGTATAAGTTAATTTTGATATTCTCATATTTGAAGGTCAGATAGATGTGGATGCCTTAGAAAATTGGTTAAATCTGCTAGATGGTTATTTCACTGTTCACAATTTTTCCGACGGGGAAAAAATCACCTCCACACTCCTCAAGTCTCTCCCCCATGTCAAACATTGGGGGGAAAATTACTAGGAGAAAAGTTCCATAGAGGAATCTGGAATATATGGGGTCGAGCCCACTTGGGATTTTTTTGTGGATGCGGTCAAGGAAAAATATTATCTTGTTGATAACTATGAAGACCACTACATGAGATGGACCACACTGCGGCAAGAGGAGAGCCAAACAGTGTCGCAGTTCACAAATACTTTACATACCTTGTGCACCAAGCTGGGTATCAAAGACTTTGACCGACATCTGGATCTGAAATACCGTGGGGCTCTGCATAGGTACTTCCAAACTGAAATGGATTTCCTAAAAATCTCATCATTGGGAGCTACCTATCAATATGCTGTCAAAATCGAGCAGAAATTTAGGCACCAGAACAAATCGGAGTTCAGGTCTACAAATCCGCAACAACAGAAGCACAATAAATACAGCCCTAATCAAATTCCTCCCGACAACTAGTCCAAGACACAGGAAAATAAGGGTAAAGGAAAGACAAAGAATGACACTCGGAAGTGGTGCGAATTCCACAAAATCCCCTGGTACAACACCGATGAATGTCACTCGAAACGGTCATTGGTGGCTAAGATCAAAGACAAGGAGTCGAACCCTAATTCAGAATTCGATCCAGAAAATAATGAAAAAAGAGAGATCATCGACGCATACCCCACTATTATTGTCACGACCACAACAATTAAACCAGTAGATTCTGAAGAGGGGGAGCGCCTCTTCCATTCATAGATGTGGGTGAAGGGGAACCCATTGCATTTCATTTTTGATAGTGCCATCCAGAAGAACCTCATCTCAACTGAGGTCGTCAAACAGTTGAGGTTATCAATAACACCACACTCGCAGCCATATAACATCGGGTGGCTTCACTAGGGATGATATCTCTATGTCAGACAGCAGTGCCTCTTGTCCTATGGAATCCATCCCTTCAAGGATGTGGTAGTGTGTGATGTTGCCCCTCTTGATGTCTTTGATATTGTTTTTGTCCAACCATATATGTGGAAACGTCATGTTTTTTATAAGTCTCAACCCCGTAGTGTCATTATTACTCTGGGGGGTCAACTCTACAGGATACCAGAGGTAGTTCTAACTATTGTTCCACCAAAACAGTGTCACAAGGTAATCTGTCATACTGCAAAATTCAACCTCTCCACATTTTGTTCAAAGGATGCACAGAAGGCCATTGCAACCATTGCAGCTTCAACACCTTCTATCCAACAGAAGAATATTACAGAAGAGAAATAAGATATTATTTATTCACCTACGATGGTGCCTACACAATTCTCCGTCAAGCCTAGAGACAACAGGTTGGTGGAACACATTCAACCCTGCCAGCAATAGGTTCATGACAGCCTTCCACAAACCAAGCAGTGCAACTTCTCCAGTAAGGCACACAGCTCACCAAGATTTAAAATTCAGCAAACACTTTCCCCTCTTCCCTGGCCACTCAACGCAATGGAGATCATTGCTTCCTAAGGGGGGAGGACTAATCCAGGTGGATATTGGTGGCCACCCACCTATTCCAAATTCCAACTGGCTCATCTTGACAATTTTCAGTTCAACATGTTTCTTTGTAATGGGGACATTTCTTTGTAATTGTGGGTTCTGCACTTTTGGAGTTGTCCTAAATCCCTACACAACATCTAGGTGGATAATGGTGGCCACCCACCTATTCCAACTAGCTTGTTTTGGAATTTTTCATGTCAGTACATCGTTTTGTACTTCCAGGGACATTTTGGGGCACTAAAAATTTTTTCTTGGCTTTCCATAGCCAAACTATAGTCAGAGTCAAATTTTAATGACATAATGCATATTTCTCGAAAACCTTTCCAACTGGCTATCACATGCCTAAAACAGAGATCGTATGCAAAATTTACGACCCGGGGAAGTTGATGCACTAACTTACCCCAACGAAGCCCACATGAATTTTGGCACTTCATCTCCTAGGGTTAGGTTTTTGGATGTCTAGGGTTTTTGTATTCGTGTTTATTATAAAAGGGCCTTCACAGCCTCATTGTACTCATCTTATTTTGAATGAGTGTAGCCATCACATCTCTTCTCAGAGATAACCTGCCACCATTCTAGCGAGTATTTCACTTTGTATGTTTACAAGCTCTGTACATTTCTTTCATTAATAGAAATCATGTATTATTGTATTTCTATATTTATGGTAATATTTATGTGCACTTCATTGTAATATCTCTGCTTTCATTTCGTTCTGAAAATAATCCGGATCAGTTGAATACAAATTCTTAATATGAAAATCTAAGTCAAATTTCAAACAAATTATGCTTCATGTCAAGGTGGCTTCATTATCCATTGATCAAGTCTACTGTGAGTTATATTCTAATGTTCAATCATCTTTGGAGCCTTCTACTCCTTACAATCAATCTCCATATGAGATACTTTGTATCTCAAAAGTAGCTTCTTCTTCATCTTCTTTGATACATGGATGTATGCAGTCATGTATACAACTTGGATAGTCTACTCCATGTCTCATCTAATATGTTTTATCCTGCAACCGTCACTATAGCTTCCTCGGGGTTATCACCTATGACTTTCCCGAAACAAGAACAACAAGGGAGAAATAGCAGACAAGAATAATACTCTTTATAATAATAATAAAACAATAGAGAGAATAATCGTCACAGTAGCTCCTTTAGAGCTATCACTTGTGACCTTCTTGAAACAAGGGTAAAAAGTAAGAAATTCAATAATAAGGAATGAGAGAAACACTCTTCTAGTGTTGTGATCAATCATTCCTCCATGGTAACCTGGAAACAAAACAATAAGTTTCTCCTAGAGGAGATGTTAGTTATATCTAGTAAATGATTATAGTAAGCATTTATCTCAATAATGCTCACATGCTACCAAGTATTCAATAATAAAACTTTTCAAAGATTGTTATCACAACTATAGTGTTTAGTTGTTATCAAACTTGATATGTGTAAATTTGAATCTTATCAATTTAATCAAACAAACCTAGAACCTCGAGTCTTGTCCTCAAGAATGAGTGTGTTTCTTTTCTTTCGAGTCTCCTTCACTCAAGATGATAAGTATTTTCTTCAACCTGTCCTCGATACTAAGATAATATGATATCTTGACAAGAATATGAGTTAGGGAATAAACTCTATAATATCAACTTTAATCAATCTAATACTTTGACTTTAATTTTGACCAATGGTTAGTATGATAACTTCAACAGATCAAAATGCAACCTGGATATTCATAAGATTACAATAATTCCATAACAATTAGAGGCATATCAAAGTAATCAAACCTGGGGTGCATAGTTCCTTTGAATGTGTTGGATCTGAGGTCCCTCTGGATATACGATTGTTGTTTAGACAAAATATCATTTCTCCTACAACTACCCTTTAAAATAATGATACAGTTTAAACATATGTAAGTACATGCCTCTGACAGCATTGGCAAGTAGTGGCACCATCCGACAGTAGTGTCAAGAAATAACGAACCTTTAAAACTTCAAAGGTGCTTCAACTTGTAACTTAAATTTAGCTAGAGATTTTCTAGGATAAGGAGCACTAGGAAAATTAAAAATCAATCCCAACACTTCACAAAAATTTTCACTACAATCGGTACTGTAGTTGGTGTTGGCACTGCAACTGGTGTTGGAACTACAACTGGTGTTGCAACTGGTATGAAGGAACTAGAATGAAGGAACTGGCACTGCAACTGCAACTAATAGTGCAACGGCAACTAATACTGCAACTTCAATTGCTACTGCAACTTAGGGTTTTATGAGGGAACCCTAATTTCTCAAACTTCAAATTTCAGAATTCTAATCCAGGGACTAGATGTGCCCTCTTAGGGAAAGTTCCTATGTGTGGTTACTTTCTTCAACATCCTCCTCAAACAAGGAAAGCGTCACACTCAGGTTTTATGCAGAAACCCTAATTTTGCAGCAGCTGCAACATTGAAAATTGAATCTGGGAGAGGGTGCGTTGAGGCTAGCTACTTCTTTATAAACTGTGAATTGGTCTCTTTCAAGCCTACTCTGATACCATGTTGATGTTTTACTTATACATCTAGCAGTTACGTTTCTTCTTCATTAATACAAGCATTTAGCACATTAGTTGCATAAATAAGATCACTGAAAGAGAGGCAATCACAGAAACAATAGAGACACACAGATTATCCTGGGAAACCCTCATGGGGGAGAAAACCCAACAAAAAACTTCTCAATATAGATAGACCAAAGATCAAACAGAATATCCTTCTCTACTCCTTCACTAGGAAGAGTAGAGCACCACTTGACCAATAAATACCAAGACACAAACCAAGAACCTTCCTTGACATCACACTTCGTTGCAGTAGCAGTTCCACCAAGACTTGCGCACTTCTTCATAGTTGCAGAGCTAATGTGGTGAGTATGTCCAAATGAGGCATCAACCTCTCTTATAAATAGTGGTCTATCCAGCCTATAAGTAGGTCTGGTCTGACTTGTCACTTTACCCTCTTAATGTACAATTAATTGTCAAGGCACAATAGGGTTGACTTTTACCGAGGCACAATAGGGCCTAATTAAATATAATATAATAATATTATTCAACTCTCTCTCAGGTAGATTATTCTTCTAAGTTACAATATTTCAACAGTTTGTGCACGGGTGGTAAAACCCAAGGTTCGGTTTAACTATGACCAATAAACCCAGAACACCATCCATTTTGGCATCACTTTCTTGCACAGATGAAGTCTCACCCAAGGTATCTATTCAGACTGCAAGAACCAAGATTCTACAATAGTAAGGGAAAGGGAGGCAGATACTCGAGTCATTGTTTATTCTTCTAAATTATGTATGTTTACAATTATTATAGAGATTCTTCATAGTTATATTCATGAATATTACACCACAATTCATCCATAAACTAGTCTAGTCTACGAAACATAGCAACATAATTCATAAGAACACATAGATAAATAGATACCACAAGACACAGTATCATATCTAAACTCTCTCTTTATTCATTTGTTTTCTTGATAACCAACTATTACATTCACGACTCTGGCATACTCTCTTTTTCCAACCCCATAATCTTCCATCTAGTTACATATTTATACTTCAAACACCTAGGGCTTAAAACCCTAGTCTATTTATCCCAAAACTATTACAATGCATGGTCAGTTCAATTAACTGGTTGTTTCGACTGCTTCCTTATGCTTCTCACTCTTCATGCATATTTTTGAAATGTCATGTTGTCATCCTTCTCTCTCACTTTCTTCTCTCGCTCTCTTGATTTATTCTTTTGTCTATATGATGTCTTCATCCTGCGTTCTTTCTATCATCTGTGCACTTTCTTCCATCTATGCACTTTCTTCCTTCTGCACACTTTCTTTATACATAGTTTTTTCTCCCAACATTGTATCCAAAACTGCCTTTCCAACAGATGTCATGGCAGTCTTTTAAGATCTCTTGGATCTCATATTCTTGCATACATCTTTTGATGATGAGATCCAATCTTGTGTGAAATTGGCAGTCGTCAATACATGAGAATATCCAAATTTGTTTAATGATCTTCTGTCACTCTTTTAGAGATAAATGATGTAGTAGTCTACCTGCAGCCAAGTAATTAGTGATATCTGCAAACCAAGGAGATTTACTAGAAACCACAAAGAGGTTCTCATCGAGAAAAGAATCTTCTACAGGTGGCTCATTTTCGTTAGATGTGAGCATTGAAATAAAATCAGCCACCACATTATCTTTTCATGGTTTATTCAAGATGGTTATATCATATTCCTGTAATAGAAATAACCACCTAGTTACCATGCCATTGGTGATAGGTTTATTCATTAAATATTTTATGGCAGCATGTTCAGTATGTAATATTACTGGATATCCTGTAATGTAATGCCGAAATTTATTAATTGCATGTATTACCTCAAGAAAGTATTTTTCTATTACTGTATAATTTAGTTATGAGGGTGAGAAGTTTTTGTTGATGTAGTAGATCACATATGGATTATTTCCTTTGAGTTTCCATAGAATAGATTCAATGGAAGTGTTTGATGCATCCGTGGAAATATGAAATGGGAGGGACCAATCGGGTCCTCTTAAGATGGAAGCCTTGGACAATTTAGTTTTTAATTCGTCAAGTGCATTGACTAGTACAATGGGCCCATTTTCCAAAGATTTACCGATGCATTTTCATCGCCACAACATCACAAGTATTATGAAGGAAACAACCATATTTCATCATGTCACCTTCATCACAATTACAACATTCAAGAGTGTGTCACAATACCAACGAATACATTCCTCGTAAGAACGACTAACGTGCCCCAAATAGTGCGTCCCAAATTCATCATGTTTTCGTCACTATTAGGTTGAACAATCTACGAATTTACGTCGTAAGAGTGACCAATTATCGATGAATTATTCCTAGTAGTTCATCACAATGATATTGCATGGTCCTCGCTAGTACATCGGAAGATCGACGTTTGACCATCGTAAGAGAGAATAATTAGCGATGAATTTTTCTTGGTAGTTCGTCGCAACTGCATCACGTGATCATCTCCAGGACGTCGTTCTAGCGACGAACCAACAACAAAAATTTAATGCATCTTCCACAATAGATCAACACATTTCTGTCAAAATATCAACAAGTTACCGACGAAAATGTTGTATGTACGATGTTTTTATCTAGGGAGGAAAAAGATACTCTAGTCGAACCATCAATGAATTGGTTCATTGATGGTTTGATGAATGGCTATAATGTGTGTGTGTGTGTGTGTGTGTGACGAATGGCTACTATTATAGTTGTGTGGTGTATGAATCACAAAACTAAGCTCTTATCACATATCATGATTATTTCCTAATATATATGATAGGTTCATATCAACCATAACACCCTAATTTGATCTCTTTACTAAATAAGTAGAACAATAAACAACACTGATAATGACATGATTACCATAATTAACTCCATCATGTTAGTATTGATATCACAACTAGTATGATCTCAATGCAATCACTAATCTTGTCATATGTAATGATTATGCTTATGGTGTAATATATGTTGTATATTTGACATAAGTTGTTAGAATGGTATTAGTACATCTCAAATGATTTCCTATAAGGAACTCAATTATGTCAATATAGATAATTTTTTCTATGAAGGAATAATGGGTCCAAACAATGCATTAGCTACTAGATTTCTTGGGGCCTTTTTAAGTACCCTGCAATTTGAAGGGCCTTACATCATAGGGATGTTTCTAGTTAGGGTATATTTTGAACCTAGTGGTGTGAACATCAACCACCAACATCCTAGATCTATAGAGATTAAGTATGTTTTAGAGGGGACTCTATATTCTAGGTTTGTGACCTCAAAAAACAATTTCTATGCCAATATCCTCTACAAGGGTGATGTGATAGTGTGCTTCAAAGGGACAATGCACTTTCACGTGAAGTGGGCCTACTATCATTATGGGGATGTTCAACAAATAGAATATTTTGGTGTAGAAGCTCCCATTCACTCTATTTGGATATGTGATCAATGATGATCTTTTGCAAAAGGCTTTTCATCTCAGTCAAAGGGAAGTGTGAAGTTCTTGAAAGCCAAGTTTGGCCTTGTTACCCCTCATATTGTGTGAGGATTTCACAAGTAATTTTCATCACATGATTCAGATATTCACAAGGATATAATATTGAGATATTATGCATTATGTTAATCTGGAATAGATCCTTATTCTGTAGTTTGATTTATTTGTCTGTTAGCCCCTTAGAAAGGCATGTAGGATCATTGATATGAAAATCTATTCTTAGCACTAGGGGTGCCTTGTTTGGAGGATTGTTTCTATCATATTATACACTGCATATGAAGCCTAAATGTTGTATTGACACTGGAAGATGAAGATGTTGAGCCTATGTTCCTCTAGTAGACATATTTTTATGCATAGAGAGCACTTCCATTGAAGACCCATCATGCAAACAAAGTGAAGGCTTCACTGGACATCATATTATTCTTTGAGAAGATTCACACTTACTAATGATTATCTAGTTGGATTGGGCTCATCCATAAATAGGTAGAAGAAGGATTTTCATTTTTAACTAATATGAAACAATGTTTAGACTGTGTATGTCCAGTATATAGTGTTTTCCCTTCAGTTGTCCTTTCTCTTTGTTGGCAAGAGTTGGTCCTCTTATAGAAAATATTAGTGCATCCATTAAAGAATTTAATGTTTATATTTCTCTTAGTATTGACTAAATGAAGCACATAGAACATCCAGCAATAAAGAAGCAAGATTACTAGTAGCATCTAGGAGCCTGAAATTAGAAAATGTGGTCACAACTCCTCCATCGCTGCAATAGAATACTATAGAAGTGTTGGAAGATAAGAGAGTGATGGGTGATGGAAGAAGAACATCATGAGAAAAGTTACCCCCATTGGTATTGAGAATAAGGGAGTTGTTCAGGAAATCAATGCATGTTGTTTGTATGGAAAAACATGCTCTAAGACCTCGGATTGCTTATTTTGCTTTGCATTGTACTCTAGACCCTATTTTGGCCATATGAGAGGGAATTATATGTGGATAATTGTCAATTTGTGACTTGTAAAGATATCATTCTTTAGTGCCAAGGATTATGGTGTTGTTATTATTGTTTGATCTTATGTGGACACTGATATTTATAAGAAAAAAATTTAGTGTCAATGAATGTACGATGAAGGTATTGCAAAGCATATTAGTTGTATTATCTCATGCAAGATATTTGTAAATGTTATAGAATCCACTAGTATGAAATGACATCTCTAAGAGATGGAGGGAATATTTAACTAGAAATTGAGCACTAATGAAGATAACCTTATGATTTTGGTAGGGCTCAACTATTGTTCTGGTATTCTTCGTCGGGTTTAAGAGGGTCGATGCATTTCTCGGTGGCTCTGTCCAGTTATCGCTGGAATCAGATTGGTTTCAGTTCCACCGATAAGCTCCCCTTTCATACCCATGCATGTTTATATTTACTTAGGAACAGACCACGGGAGCCTACCTGAAACCCACTCTACAACTTTGAGCCTCGCTTTAAATGATTCGTTGTAATATTGAGCAGGGATTTAATTGCCCATTTGGATTATCGAACGTTTATAGCATATAAATTATTTTGTTAGCAGATTTGATAAACAGAATCATTCTTGTAGCATGATATTGATTTTTGGTGCACTTTTTGAGTACATTTTGGTCCAAAGAACGAACTTGAGATCATTTAAACAAGGCTATGTATTGTTATAGGATACATAACTATGCCCCAGCATAACAACAAATATTTCTCGAATAAAATCTACAAGGACACATCCTCTAGATCAATAAACATGGATGTCTTTGACTTCAAAGATACTTTCTTTGAAAGATGTTGATTGAGATACAAGATCAAAGCATGGTTTTAGGTGATGAGGATAAACAAGCTACAAAAGGAAGAAAATGTATTTAAGGAAGCTATAAGAAAATGTTCCTCAAAGTCAATCACAGGAAGCATATATTTGGATGCGTCTGAGAAGAAAGCTAAATTATTGAACATAGAGGTATAGTCCCTAAGGTAAGAGAAGAACAATATCAAGAGAAATATTGAGAAGGAAAAGATTGAGGTGAGATGATGACAATATTTCAGATGAATTCTCTTAGAGATGAAAATATTCTATTTTGAAAAGATCTTTGAAATTATTCATTTTTTAAAAAACTTAGGACTGATCTTATGCAATAATGATTTCTATAGATATTTGGAAACCTAAAAACCTTCACTTTCTGCACATTTTTTAAATGCCAACAATTTGAAAAACTTCACTTTCTGCACATATTTTAAATGTTAATGAAATGCCAACAATTTAAAAAACCTCACTTTCTGCACATATTTTAAATGCCAACAATTTGAAAACCTTCACTTTCTGACACTCGTTACTAGCTTGTTAACAACTTTTAAGGTGTGTCAGCTACAATTACTAGACAAGGAAAATAAGGAGCTAAAACTACTGCTACATGGGAAATATTAGGGTTCATGTGGTTGTGTTATATCTCCTCTTCAAACAAAAGTAAGTAAAGTAGTACCATTTGTGGCCAAACTTATAACTTTGTGAGTATTACCCAATTTGAGAACTGAGAATACGGTTCTCTATAATTCAAAAGTTGTGAAGCTTTCGGTTCCTTATGAAAAAGGTTGTTTTACCACTTTACTAGTGGTTTTAATTTGAAATCGACATTTTTACTCAGTTAGGAGAAGAGCTATGAGTCTTCAAAATAAAAGAAACAATCATTGTTTGCTTTCAAACAACTCCATTCTCGAGAGTGTTTCAATGTGTAATTGTCTATAGATACTTACCTTTTTTTTCGTTTCATATAGTGCAGATACCATTCAGAGTTGATACAATTATTCGGTATCATTGCACTCATTTTTACGTGGATAGGAGTTGGGGAAAAATTAGTGTTGTCTGAAATTTAAATAACTTACAATTTTGATATCCTCATTACTATTATCTATTATTTATTAGGTGGATGATGTGTTGAAGCTTGTCATAAATGTAGGTTCCCTTGTCCCAGGAGATTCCTTTGACAATGATGAATGCATTTGTATTTCATATGTTGCATCCCTTGGCATTCTTAGAACAACCATAAACAAAATAGAGAAGTCCATATTGCTTTTGCGCCCTGCTACTATTAGTTCGTCCTGCTGAAATTAATCAAATTGAGAGATGGTGTTCCCAAATATTGGCTTGCAAAGATCCTTTTCTACTCTTTTAAGACACTTTATGAACGGATTGTAGGCCATATCATAATTTATGGAGATATAACTGAGGAATGTGATATACATATAAAGCACTTTCAATGGTTGTGCAATCTCTAGTACTCGATATTGTTCTTCATATGTATGGAGGATGTTTTTGACAAGGCTGAGTGGGTTTGAGAGGATATAAGGGAAATCTAAGTATCCATCTACCTTTAATTTTTTTGTAAATATAGGAAATTATTCTCAATAAATGTCTTTACTTCCTTCTTGTGGATGTTTCTTTTACCTTTGACACAGCCGGGGCCTATAGGAAAATCACAAAAGCATTAAGGTTACTCTAAAATAATGATAAAGCATATGCCAATGTGATCAAGAACCAATAGCAAACCTTGAATTCCCACTTAATGATTTGTTTTTTGATATATGTGACTTTGTCTCTATTGTGACCTCATTATTTGATTCTTTCTCCATGAACCTAACAAGGATGACAACAATGTTTCTTTGTGACATTTGATAAAGTAAAATAATCGATGGGAAAAAATATAGCTACAAGAACACAAGAAGCACACAGTATGTCCAATCCACAAATTTTCAAGTATTGAAATATTTTGTAGGATTTTAGATAGTAGTGATTTAACCAATAACAGAATGCATAGCACACCAACTCATTAAAAAAATTAATCTTGCAAATAAGGGATATTTTCCAAATTTCTAGATTTAAAAACCTCCTCTTTGTGGATAGTACATATCCTAAGGAGGGGATAATCGCTATTTGTTATTGACTCTCGGTTCTCATAACCATGAAATCTATTTTGGATAGGTTTGGTCCCCAAGCCTATTGCAACCACTTGAAATTCATGACCAAATACAGGAAGATGTCACAATGGGTTTATTATCATATTTTTGAAATCCAACAACAGTGATATTATGTTTTAGGTCCCCAATCTAAGCTTATATGTGCATTTCCTGCCAATTCAGGCCACATTTTCATCATCCAAATTGGTTACTACCTACATGAATCAAATACAGAAGTTGCATGGATTTTTAAAGACAATTGTATGCAATAGATGCAAGTTAACAAATTATACGTTGGAGTTATTTTGGCTTGTTGTAAGAGAATTCAACATAAATACAACCTATTTTATTTATCCTCTCTTAGGTTAAACATTTGTAATGTTATATAATTTCATAAAGCTAATTCTATAATTGTAATTATAATTATATAATTGCCTACCATCGACAATAGTCTCATTTGTTTCCATGGCCTAAGAACCATGAGTTTATGCCTTGATTTTATTTCAGGTGCTTGTTGTATAATGTGTAGTGGTTGCTTGGAAACCCATTGGTATTGTAGTGGGTGTCTATGATATGTGTCATAGGAGCAAAACTGTTTTTTCTTGGAGAATGACCTTTATTACATTCAAATATTGAGAATTCACTTAGTTCATTCATTTTTACACAGATTAGTTAGGCTATTTTTGTTTGACTATACAAGCATTTACAAGAAAGAGCAATTTGAAGTGTCACTAGATTCATTCTAAATCAACCAAGAAAAATGTGTTCATATGTCGGGTAACATTCAAGCAATGATATTAATAGGATGGTGACTATGTATGATGATGGGAAGATTACTCCAGGACGCACCAGCTTAACCAAGACATGTGGCTCAGGGAATATTTTAGGGGATAAATTTCGCCCATGGGCTAATTTTCCATGCTTTTTTCCAAAAAAAGATTCGTTAATTTCCATTTTTCATAAAAATGTTTCGCCCAAATTCTATAGAATAAAATTATTTTATCTTAAAAATAGCCCAAATTTTATAGAAACTATATAAAATCCTTAGAAATTTGAATATTTTTACAAAAATATTGCCAAACATTTTATAGTTGCAGATTAAGGAATAGTAATATTTGCCAAGGTTTCTACATTTTGAGATCAATTTTCATCCTTAAAATCATCTCGTGGCTTAACTACAACAATTATTGTATCCATAATTTGGCTAGACTAATCTATGTAAGGAGAGCACTTTTTGAGAGTTTTGATATATATATGTTATGTATTGGGATTTGTATAGGCTTGAAATACCTTAAAAGCAAGGGAGGTAGTGTTTGTTGGGATGAGAATTATTTGGTGGCAATGGAATATTGAAAGAATTTCTAGTGGCTAAGGTATATACCACCCCCTAGGATATGCATTGATGCCCAAAACCTTTAGCATTGGAGTGTAAGATATATTAAGTATCTCACCAATATCGTTTTCTCAAAAAGTGTATATAGAGAAAGAGTATCAGAGGCTGATATATTGTAGCATCTTATTTGCTTTTCTTTTAGATTTTGGGTCCCTGTGATGGTAATGGATGAACTAGGTGAGGGGAGATGGCTACAAAGTAGGTATTCTCAAATTTATTCTTCTTGCTCATAGAAAAATGACCATTCCCAAGGCAGATGACAATCTGTCTGTGGGTTTGACGACTTGATACTTTTTTCCCCTGCTCACTTGGTCAGTATAGGATCCGTAATTATTGAATGCAAGTTCATTTTTAATCTTAGATCGTCAACCCTTATTCCTTTACAAATGATTACAAGACCTAATCATGTTCCACTAGAAACCTTTATGACCCATGCATGGTCTAGTTTTTATAATGAGGCACATGATCCTAAGATATGTGAATCATTCCTAATTACCAAAGAGCGAGAAAATGGAAACAATGTTTATTTTACCATAGTTGTCATAGAATACGTAGAACAAACTTATGATTTTTTTGTTTCTATAACTAGGATCCAAGCTGTCCAAAAACAATAAGCCTAAGAGTGTGAAAAATGATAGATTTGGAAACACATATTTTGGTAAAACTATGGAAAACATTCAATCTACTCAATTTATGCTTATTTAATTACATAACAACAATTTGTACTTCTTGTGCCACCCCAAAGGTTTTTTGTTTTACCTCATAATTATTCTCCTTGTAGTATTGCAAATGATTTGGCTTCCCTTAAATCCAACATCATCTTTCAAGATGTCCCATATTCCCATGAATAATAGCAGAATTTTGAGTAAAGCACTTATTGCCCTAATTGTTCAATATAAGAACAACATGGTAGTAGAACCTCATTTTTCCAATACCATTGTATTAGAAGAAGAAATGTAGGAAGATGAGGAGACATAATTATAAGCATTATACCAAAACCTAAATACACCCCTTTCTATGTTTCAATGAAGATAATGGGTAAGATAGTTCATTCTTGTCTAGTTGATGGTGGCTCACACCCAAATTTAATGTCTAATAAAACTATGAAAAAACTGTATCTTTCTTATATAGATGAATCTAGTGTCATTATGTCCCCATGTGCCTAATAATGACAAGTCTTGGTAGATGTTTTATCATGATGATGACATCTATTGGTTTTTTGGCAGATCAAGGGAATTATTTTCCAATTTCTCTAAATACAATCAATCTCAAGAATAGCATTTACCCCATAGCTCTTACCCCTATGGAAAATATGTCTTCTACTAACAATCCACCTAAGACCTTAAGCCAAGGAAATGAGTATTATAAGCACAAATTTGGAGAGAATATACGTAATACCTTTGCCTTCAACTGGCAATAGACATCTTTGCTTGAATTTTTATGTAGTGTAGGTGAGTGTGGAATCATGTCATGAGTAGGTGACAGAGCCAGATGATGCAAGCATAAGGTGGTCTTACTAGGCAGAGTGAGGTGTGCCTAAGTGTTGAACAACATGGAAAAATATTTTGGTAAGTGTAGAGATGCAAACATGGCAAATAGATAAGATTTTCCATGAGGTGACCTTCTTACATAGGTTACATAAGACAACTTGGACAATTGATGCATTTTGGGGAGAATGAAAACCCAAGTGGGTTGGTCATTCCTTGGTTCATGAGCTGCAATTTTCTAGGAAGAGCGTGTTGGGAAAGAGTGCCACATTTTGGGTTTTCAACACAACTCATGAAGAAATAAGTCCATTTATAGTGGCACAAACGTCAATGAAAAGGAATTAGCTAGAATTCATTGGGCATCGTTCAAGGAGTTGGTTGTAACCGCCTAATAGTTAAGTGTGTAACATGAGGGCCACAAGTATACTTCGCCTTTGATGATCTGAAATATCCTTGGATGATTTTCTTAATCTTTGAGTTGGTTTCATTGGTTTCAATTGGGTCGATGACCTTAATGATCAAAAGTTTACAATAGGTTATGTTTTCAATCTTGGTTCCAAACCTATCACTTTGGATTGTAATAAGCAATGTGCCCTTGCTCTTTCTTTAGCTGAATCAGAGTATCGAGTAGTAGTTAGTGCAACTCAAGAAGCTTTGTGGCTTTAGCAAATCCTTTCAAAGTTTGGATTCCAGTAGCAGCATCCAACCACACTCTCATGCGATAATCAAAGTTCCATTTAGCTCACCCAAGATCTAGTGCAACATCAATGCAACAAACACATTGAGCTATAGATGCACTTCATCAAAAAGCTTCCTCAAAATCGCATTCTCGAAGTGCACTATTTCCCTACAAATGATCAAGTTGCAGACATTTTCACTAAGTATCGACAAAATCAAAGTTTACCAAACTTCGATTTATGTTAGGAGTTGAGGAAGTTGTCATTAAGAGGGGATAGGATCTAATTCCTCCTTCTTTCTCTTATTTTTCACCCTTGTAAATCCTTCAAACCTATCCCAAGTTGTTTTGAAAGGGGAATGTTAAGATATTTAAACATTTAGGAGTTCATTAAAATCAACTTGGTCTAATGTGTCTTTAGGTAAAATGATTTTCTTTAGTATGCATTGTAATTATCTAATCTTACGATCACGATTGTGCTCTAGACATAAAGTAATTCTATGGTTCATCTTCTCCTCAATACTAACGATTACATTAATCCATGGATTAACACTTGATTGATCCATAATATCTATTTAAAGAGCATGGAGGATCATTTGTTGATGATCAATTATGAGAAACTCGTATGTAAATTATTTTCCTTTTGCATTAATATATTGTCTCAAGTGGCCATGTTGGTTGGGGCCATGGATTATTTCCCTCTCTGAGGATTTTAACCATGTAATACATTGGTGAATTGATCTTTGATCTATTTGTGTGTGAAATTCCCTTAATGTGTTTGACCTATGTGGAAATACCATGTTTATCGAACAATAGTTTCAAAGACACCTGTGATCTTGCTTTCATATTATAAACCATCTATTTAACTACCAATTTCACATTATGTGTTGGAAACCTAATCATTTAGGGTCATCATTATTCACTTAAGGAATATGAAACATCACAAGTGATAGGATTCCAAGAGACCTCTTGGAATATGAATTCAAAGTTCGAGACCATGTATTTATATATGTATCATAAATGAAATGCATTCCGCGTTGATCTCCATTCATGTGCATTCTAACAATGATATCAGAGCACCTATAGTTCTTAGGCCTAAACTAACCTATGGTAGTTGTCCTGAACTAACCTATGGTATTTGTACATCAAGACAGTAGAGAAGCAGAAGAAAGGGAAATTGTGGAGTCATTGGAGGCGATTGAAAGGCCTATAGATCCTACAAATGCACACCCACTCAAGCATTCATGGACTTTCATGTTTGATAATCCAAATGGGAAGTCTAAGCATGCCACCTGGGGTAGTTCGTTGCACCTTGGTTACACCTTCAATGCAGTGAAGGACTTCCGGTGTGTTATAACAATATACTTCAACCAAGTAAGTTGATTGTTGGTTCAGATTTTCATTGCTTCAAAGCTAGAATTAAGCCAAAGTGGGAGGACCCTAAATGTGCAAATGGAGGTAAGTGGATAGTTACCACCTTGAAAGGAAAGTCTTTTCTCCTACATTTCAGCTATTCATAATTTTATTTGAGCATCAGTGGCTTCGGTGAATGAATTAAAAGCGATTGTGGGTTCCCTTCACTTTCCTACATAGGGGGCTCAAAATTGTGTTGAACACCTATCGGTTTCGATATTTGTTTGTGTGATTCCATGATGGAAATTGGATCAGCGGAACACAGTGCTTCATGATCAACCCATTTCAATGTTTTATCAAACCCCAAATCTTCTTTGAATATCCAAGAGAGAGAAAACCTTGCTTTTTCCAGCAAAGGCTCAAATCGTTTGGATTGTGTTCATTTGGTAATAGTCTTGCAAATGAACAGAGGTTATGTCTGGTAAATTAATCAAAAAGGTTGTTTGTCAAATGGTCAAATGAGACATCTTTAAGATGAACCATTTAAGATTGCAATCATGGGCACATGCAAGGTCTTGGTACAAAATGTGTTTTTAATGGTTTGATAATTTTGGAAAACCTCTGGATAATATGATAAGACACTGGTTATGCAATTTTAGGTAAAAGTATGCCATAGTAAATATTGAAAATAAGTGGAGGGGAAGCACTTCAATATTGAATTTATTACAACCGCGAAGGAGCTTCCAAGCATCGACCGAATGATTTGCGGTGATGTCTCTCATTGCATCGGCTTGAATAAAATGTTCATATTTTATAAGGAGAAGGTGCCCAAATGGAAAGGGTGACCTAGATCATGAATGAATATATGCTACCACAGTTACTAAGTTTTCTAATAAAACTAGAATAGATCAACAGACCCAAAGCATCGCCGACTCATTCAATTCTAAAGATCAATTCAACTCTAGAATCAAGCTAACTTGCAAATAATATTTTTGTAAGTTTACTTGTACTTTTTGAAGTTAAGTTGAATCACATTGTAAATGGGTGCATTTTCGATAGAAGTCGACACCCTTCATTTGTTGAGTTTGAATTTTAGAATCTGATTTTTAAAGGGTGGAGTTGCAAGAAACCATTTGAGGTCTAAGTCAATCTTTAAATGGTCAGATTGATGAATTATTAAAGTTACTGAATACTCTAATACTCTCTATTTTCAACAATACAATCACAATTGACAAAGAAACTCTCACTAATGTTCTAACTGTTTACAAGATTCACAGGACAAAATCGAATTTCTCCAACTTGAATCGCAACTCCAACAAGATGAAATACAATAAAAGAATAAACATTTTGAACTATTTCTTGTTCAGAACAATTCTCTTTTTTAATTTGAGAATGATTCCCATCAGCAGCCAGCACATGATCAAATCAGTTACGCCACTTCAGAGGCGGATTCAAATGAAGATGAAATTGTTGTAAACAAGTTTTGCTTGCACTTTTCAAGCCCATCATCAAAACTTGGGAAGAAATCATCAACAAAAAGCGCAGAACATGTCTTGGATACAAAATGGAAGTGACTTGTCACATTCCAGATTATTCCAAACCAATCCATTTCCAAAGTGTTAGATTCCTTCAAGAAAATTCATCTTCACTTGCTTCAGTTCAAGATCAGATTCCTAAATGCCAACAATGTCATCCAGTTAGCCACATGGAGGATCAGTTTTTTTATCTTCATCCTTGTGAGCATTGTGGAAAGCATAATCATCCTTCAGACATATGTTTCAAATGTAAGAAACCTGTAAGAATAAAATATCACTATGGGCGGATCATTTTTTGCAATGGTCATCAACATCTAAGAAGATATATTAGTCATGTCGAAGAATTCATTCTCGATTATTGACACATCTTGCAGTGGAAAGATTTTCATCTCTCACCATGTACCTGACAGGGGGGGATAATATTAGTGACAGTCGAGATTCAAGTTTCGAATACCTATCAATCGAGCAAGAACAAGCAAGCCAAAGTCAGAGCCATATTCCATCAGCATGATTTGGTTTGTGGTTTTCCTTAAAACCACCATTTAGTAGGAGACTTGGAGCTTTTGCTAGACAACAGTTTGTGGTCATCTTAAACCTCTATTTAGTAGAAGACATCCACTTATGCTAGCCATTTGATTTGTGGTCTTCCTTAATCCTCCACCACCATTTGGTTTGTGGTCAACCCAAAACCACCAGATTCAAAGAGCACATTAAGTCATCAACAGTTATACACTTCCAAATTTCATCCCTCTTCTTGGACTCACATACACCCCTTTGGATTAAGGGGGGGGATGTTGGAAACCTAATCCATTGGGGTTATGGTTATTCTCTTGAAATGGAATATGAAACATCACAAGTAATAGGAATGGTCATCAGGAGTCCAAGATACCTCTTGGAAGATGAATCCAAAAGTTGAGATCATGTATTTATATGTGTATCATATTAATAAAATAAACTCCCTATTGATCTCCATTTGTGCGCATTCTAACATTATGGATGAGTGTAGTTACAATTATTTGCTTAAAATTTCACAAGGATGGGGATTTAGTTTTCAGAGTTTTTGGTTCTTAGTAGATGGCTATTTCTTTGCTTACCACTATTTTGTTGAAGATACCATTACTAATATCAATCACAACCTTCTTTGAGTTGTGGAATTGTGACTATTTTTCTTGATAACCTTCTTCAAAATGTTGCATTTATAGTAGATACCTAATAAGGTGTAAAAAATGAATTTAAAACCTTAGAATTCTGAAATTTTGACATTGAATTATATATCCTAGATTTCCATATTCCTACATTGATTGTTTATTATGAAATGGATATAAATTAAATATTAAACAATATTACAAGGATTTCATTCACTACACCAAGTTCTTGTATTAGACATTGTTAATCACAAGAAGTGTAGTTCTTGTATGAAACATTGTTCATCACAAGAAGTGCATGTAAAAGAAGGCTTTGATATGGCTTTGATATTATGATTTGAGTTCTATGGTACATGGATCTTTAAGCTCAAAAGCTAATTTTCTCATGCAATCACAAACCAGAAAAATATTGAGTTATATGAAAAATATTGAGTTATATGGTACATGGATTTTTAACTTCAAAAGCTAATTCTCTCATGCAATCACAAACTAGAAGGAAAATATTGATAACCTCATTTTTTCATGCAATCACAAACCAGATAAAATATCAAGAAATTAAACATTCTCTTATTTATAATAAATAAAAGTTCATTGTTCATATTTTGTAAAAGTGATTAAAAGATTATCTGCAAATAATTAATGAACAGCATCACACACCAGAAAAAATATCAATAAATTAAACATTCTCTTATTTGTAATAAAAGTTCATTGTTCATATTTTGCAAAAGTGGTTAAAAGGTTATATTTTGCAAATAATTAATGAACAGCATCAAATATTATATTTAGCAATATCACTTTGTAACAATTTACAATAAAAAATAGTCAAATCAATTATTTTACAATAAAAAATAGTCAAATAAATTTACTGATTCTATATGTTTAGTTTTCTATGTTATCCAATATAATTAATTAATCAATATCTCTAGTTAATGTTATCTAATTTTTAATAATATTGTTTTGTAGTGATTTACAAACAAAAATAATTAAATAAATTATTTTGTTATCATGTACACTGACTAAGTTTATATATATAGAGTGATTATCAGCAATTGAATCGAAAAAACTTTAGAATTATATAAGAATAATGACTTCAAAGATTTTATAGTAATAATAATATAATATATTTTTGAGGTCAGGGCCAAGCTAGACAACAAATTGGTATATGAGACCCCCTTGTTTATGTAACAAGGGGCCAGACACCAAATTGGTGTATGAGACCTCATTGTTTGTGGAACAAGGGACTCCCTCCACTCAACAACTTGACTGGTAAAGTCTACGGAGGTATACATACCCTAACCCCCCTCTGGATTTGAACTTGTGACCTCTTAAGAGGAAACACATGATCTTAACCATTAGGCCCACTCAGGTTGTATATATAACCCTTGAAGTTATATATACATAATAGAGCTTTATATATATATATATATATATATATATATATATATATATATATGGCGAGTTGGTTAGCTCAGGGCAAGTTAGCCTAATCGGTTAGCTCAAAAGGTTCAAATGCATTGTCACAAGGTGAAATTCATTGTGATGCCTTTGATTCTTATCTCGTTGAGATTGAGGTTGAGTCCCACTCGATTACCAATTGTTATTGTGGATGGAAATTGAGTTTCACTCTATCCAAATACTCTGGAAAAGAGGGGAATCCTCTGAAGTTTATCTTGGAGATATATATAAAACAAGGATAAGCCCTAAAGGTTAGCTCAATCAGTGAAACCATGGCAAGTTGCAACAGGAAAGCCATAAGCCATGGGTTAAAATCTAGTTTAATCCCTCATGGTTCTCGAGGTTAGCAATGCCTGTTGTTGTTGGTGATCGAGCCAAGCTCCATCCAAATATTCTAGAGAAGAGGGATGAATCTCCTTAAGTTTTCCTTGGGATTTAAAAATAAATTAATTAAATTTAAAATATATATATATATATAACAAGAATAATGATAGTCTATAGTGCAACCTAAAAAACATGAACATTCTCTTGTGTTGCATGAACCACACCCAATAACACTAACATAACACATACACCATGTTTGCACAATTATGTCGACGTCATTCCACCACATGATCATTATACCACTCATGCCAACCATTATTAATCTCGAGTTGCTCAAGCATACTATAAACTATCTTTATCTTCATCATGTACCCACGCACTATGCAAACATACTATAAACTATCTTTATCCATGTACCCTTGCATTGCTCTGCATGACGATTATATAGATAGTTTATAGTATGCCTAGGCAATGTGAGGATTAAGTGTGGTAGCTAACAATACACCCTAAGCAATGTGTTTTCTCCCTGTTGTCCATACAACGTACATACTCTTGTTACACAAGCACCACACTAACTAACACCATCACATGCAATGCATATGTACAATTTTGTTGATGTTATTCATCTGCCCTACAACTCTCAACATTAGTTTATAGTATGCTTGAGCAACACAAGGATTAAGCAAGGGGGTGCCACAATTTATAGTATACTTGAGTAGCGCAAGGAATACTTAGGGTGCTACAACCACAACAGGCAAGTGTATTGTTTCATAGGCACCACACTCAATAACACATACATGACACATGTATCATGTCCATAAAATTTTGTCAGTGTTATTCCTCTACCACATTGTTGTCATATGACTCCTACCAGTGGCATTAGTTTATAGTATGCTTGAACAACACAAGGAGTGAGCAAGGAGATGTGATGGTTTCTTGTATGCTAGACCAATGCAAGGATTACCTATGGGGGTATAACAACAAGAAGCAAGTGAAATAAGATGACCTCGTGGCAAAAGAATAGTGCCTTCAAAATTGTGAGGAACATTTGTCATCACGGTGTTATTAGGTGTGGCACTTGCGAAACAGGAGTACATCCATTTGTACGACGCACAAATGGCTGGAAGAAAATGTGCTACTCAAGTTATACCAAAACCATCACGACCATATCCTTTCTTCAAGCATACTATAAACTATATTTATTCTCGCCAATATATATATATATATATATATATATATATATATATATATATATATATATATATATATNCTGAAAATGCTCAGCCAAGCCATGTTCTCTAGCAAATTTCAAGGAGGTTTTTCGTGGACGTAGTGAGCACCGATATCTGGTGTCGTGAACCACATATATATATATATATATATATATATATATAAGCCTAGAGGGGTAGCTCAAGCGAGCATGAGATGCATGAATGACTAGAAGAAAATGTGCTACTCAAGTTATACCAAAGCCGTCACGGCCATATCCTTTGTTCAAGCATAATTCTCACCAATGTGTGTGTGAGAGAGAGAATAAAGAGTCTATAGTATGCTTGAGCAAAGGATATGGTTGTGACAGATATATATATATAAGCCTCTAGGGGTAGCTCAAGCGAGCATGAGTTAAACATGAGATCTCTCCCCCAAAAGTTGGGGAGGTCATGAATTAGACTCTCTTGATCCGCTCAAGGTTAAGCTTTGTAATTAGGGTGAAGGGTTACCATGTTTGTCATCTATGGATCATGGAAAAGTACTTTGAGAATTTTCCATGGCAAACATGTGTGTGTAATCTCACATATCTATAGTATATATAGAGACAAGAATGTGTGTGTATAAATAAACAAATAAGAATAAAGATAGTGTATAATATGTTTGAGCAAGGGATAAGTTCACAATAGTATATATATGCGAGAATGCAAAAATATATTAGGCAAGGATATATATATATATATGAGAAAAATGTGTATATACAAGAATGCAAATATATATAGGCAAGAATATATATATGAAAAAAATGTGTAAACATCACAATTACAAATCAAAAATTTGAATACAAATAGAATATATTAGAGAAATGAGAAATTCTTCTTTCCCATACATATGTTTCACTTCAAATGATCATTTAAATGGAGTTGAGGGAATGTTTAAGACCCTAATTGAAACCCAATAAACAACCTTAACTATACTTGGAATCTATCCTAAACATGGAATTAATCAAGGTCGTCAAAAAGACATAAACCCTCACATTACATGTGATATTAAACACATTTGAAACCAAATATTAGATGTCATCGGGGCAATGATAAGAGAATGTTAATAAAGACATGCTTGAAACCTAGATATTAACTTGGATGTTATACTAAACATTATAGAGGAACCTGTATATGAACTCGGATGTTACAGTGAACATTATAAAGGAACCTATATATGAACTCGGATGTTATAGCTATAGTAAACATTACAGAGGAAACTATATATGAACTCGGATGTTATAGTGAACATTATAGAGGATGTTATGGTGGACATTGATGTGAACATTATTGAGAACAAATATTGGGGATAACAATGAATATATTAATGGGGATATTGTTTGGACCATTATTGAGAGGAAATTGCAACTAAATAGGTTAAACTGGATGTTAATGGAGAGATGTAATCCTAGTTGTTATTAGCAACTTTCCATTAACATTTTCAAATGCATTCAAAGTAACATCCAAACTGCATTTTTTGCCCCCAAAAAAGGATTCTTTACCCAAAATATATGTAATTGGACATTCTTAGGGTTTCAATTCAAGATGTGTTTCTCAAAACAGTTGTGTCTGTATGTAAAGTCGTCATTTTACAATAATGCTCAAGTTTTAGGTCTTCGCAAATATSACAAGCCCGTATATTTTTAACAATGGTCATCTCAATGGTTTCTACTCAGCAAAAAACAGAGTAAGTCTTGAGTTGCACTTTGTAGAATAGGAGTGTATATTAGTCCGCAACATTTTCACATATACTATGARCTTGTTTTTAGAGATTGAAAATTCCTTTGATGCAGAGAAGGTCATAAACTCAGTCTGGTTTATGCTAAAACAAATAGATATATAGCTCATAACTGCAACAACCTTCCCATGCGTCTACTCCAGAATAACAAAACACGGTAGGTTATATTCATTGTGGGCAACATGATTCCACTCATCAATAATAAGTCCTCACACAAGGTTAGTTCCACTTCTATAAAGTCATTTAGATAAAATAAAATAGCGCCGGGAACGTTTTCACTATTTTATAATTCATCCCAACTATACACACAAATCCAGAGTACGAAGAATATAAACCTTTCATATCAGCTTATCATGATCAGCATTAGGCTGACAAATTTTCTTCTATATTATGATCACCCTCTTGAAGTAATGCAAGACCAGTACAAATCATTCAATGCTAATTACATCTTCCCTACGTTTTCTCCAAATAACCAAAAAATGATATAATTAAGACCATACGATACCTATTCCTTAATTTGGCTTAAATATATTTACCAATGCATTCAGTATTTTGGACTTAACCATATTGAATTTTGGTTTAGAGAAAAACTGATCTGATTGTGAAACATCTATCCACTCACATGGAGACACTCGGACATACTAAAATACATGATTTCAATCTCTTTGGTCGATACAATTTGCCCAAATTTAAATTAAGACAATGAATCTCATGACCTTTGTCTTCTCATTGGTCTAGCACATTTTTCTAGATTTGATGCCTTCGCCT
Organism: Picea mariana; assembly: GCA_032191745.1. Taxonomy (NCBI): domain Eukaryota; kingdom Viridiplantae; phylum Streptophyta; class Pinopsida; order Pinales; family Pinaceae; genus Picea; species Picea mariana. The sequence continues at coordinate 184,781 of JASDQU010010591.1, read as the reverse complement.
GTTAACAGCACAAGCCAGGAGCAAACACAATAGGATATATCATCACTAATCTTTCCTACTGCATTGAGTCCATAAAATGTATATCACTCCCTACTCCAAGCTGACTTGCATGCCTCACATCTAGTCTCCTTGCAGAGGGTCCATATACAAAAATAGTCGTTCGTTGTCAAACACAGATGATCAACTTTGGTAATGCCTTAGAGAATCAAGATGAAAATCACCTTTCTGAACCACTGCCAGAGTTTTTTCTACTTAAAATCTACGCTCTAGGGGGTGATGTTCTTCATTCTTACAATACACAGGTTGGCCTCAAGCTATTGGGAGAGATCATCTATCTCAGCTGCATCTTTGTTAATATGAGAATCCCTAATTACTATGTTAGTACACAAGATTGAGAATGGGAATTCCGTCTCTCCAAGTAACAATTTGACTTGGAAAAGATGAATAGACTTCCGGCTGTTTCACAGCCTGAGTGGGCCTAATGGTTAAGAACATGTGTTTCCTTCTTGGAGGTCACGGGTTCAAATCCAGATGGGGTTAGGGGATGTATACCTCTGTAGACTTTAGCAGTCAAATCGCTGTGGGGAGGAAGTCCCTTGTCCCACAAACAAGGGGGTTTCATACACCAATTTGGTGTCTGGCTTGGCCGTGACCTTAAAAAATAGATTATTATTATTATTATATATAACTAAAAATCGCAACACATCAAACTATCAAAAACAAAACCCAGACTCACTAGAGTCTCACCAGATTAAATGCCATTCAAATTATTTGACACAGATGTTCTGGGGTTATAAGAAATACCCAAAAACCAACTTAAGTTCTTGGATCTCATCACCCAAAAAATATTATCTAGAAATTATAAAACAGCTGAGATTTCCGGGTTTTAACAGTAAAGCTGGTTGAGCGCAGTTCTCAGAACTCAATGCACAAAAAACTTATCTAGAAAGCACGAAACAGCTCAATAGTTGATTTAACAGTACCACTGGTTGAAAGCAGTCTGTTATAGCTCTTCCGATCATTGAATGCATTCTCAAAGCAAACAACTTATGCAATGATCTCCAACAATTGTTCCTTGTGATCTATAATCATCCGAACTTAGGCTTCCTCTAGCCACCCAAACTACAGCATAGCAATCTATGTCTTCAACGGACAGCACAGTATATGTTCATCCATCACAACACGATAATTTATCCTCGTCAGAAGCATTTATGTTACAGTTTAGTGTATCAGAAATATGAACAGAAACTGAAGGTTTCGTACTCGCAATTTCTCAACAAATTTGGGCCACTGTTAAAATGTCTTACCTCAATCCTAAGCACAAAGTGGGCTAAGCAGAACATGAAGCAGCTGGGCAAAACACATAAAAGTCCATTGACTATACAGATTAATAAAATACAATAGGATATTGCATCAAAAATGTCCAGACAAGCTCAAAAAAAACCGTTTTCATCCTTATCCTACTGCACTTGCAGCCTGGGCACCTCTCAGTCTCGGAGTGAGAAAATCCTTTAATTTCAAGAAACAAAAGCATAAACATCAGTTGGCCTGCCAGTGATGCCTAGATTTTCAAAACAATCCTCTGCATACATGTAAATTCATCCAAGAAACTGAGAGATATGCTTGAACCACCTTACAATGTAATCCAATTGAGCACTACATGGAAAAGTGCACACACCTTTCAAAAGGATTATTTTATAACATTGGTCATCCTATTACATATGGAACCTCAATACTTTTCAAACTTGTGCAAGGAAGCCATTTCGTTTCAAGCCAGATGAGCATGAACATCAATTGGTCTCCATGTGATGGGCTAGATTTTCAAAACAATTGCGTATACAATCAAGTAATCAAAGACACAAAGAGCTATGCCTGAAGTACCTGGCAATGTAATATTTGGCTCTTTGACCCATTTTTACCTGCAATATTTGACCATAGGTTTGTGACAAATGTTTTGAACTGACCTTTGCCAGCAAGGGTCTCCCACAATTGACCCTTCTTAGCATTACAATCAAGATTTGCCACATCCACAACAGATATGCTCATGTTATTTCGAACAATACAAAGTTTCCCCCCAAGAGGAAGCAATGCTGCAGCCTCAAGCGCGTGAGAATTACCAAGATGAAGCTTACTGTCTATCAATCTGTCCCACGAGTCATTGACATTATCATACACTCGCATTCTGCAACCATCCTTACAGTCAAGAGCATAAAGTTGTCCATTTAAAGTGCCACTTGGAGTTTGCCATCCATCAACTATGCCACCTACTACAGTGGACCACTGATTTAATGATGGCACATACATCTCACATATAACTTGCCTGTGAGAACCTAGGCCTTTGAGAAACCATTTGTCTCCATAAACCACCCCAAAAAAAGGAACAATAGAGGTGCTCATGTCGGAGATGAAAGACCATTTACTTCTGTTTGGGTCGTACACCTCTGCTGATTTGAGGGAATGAAGACTACCCTCACATTCTCCCCCTGCAACATACAAACAATTATTAAAAACACAGGCCCCAAAAAAATGCCGCCTCCTAAGCATGTCTGGTGCACGATGCCATTTATTTGTCCGTGCACTGTAGTAGACTACCCTTCTCATAGATCCTTTTAATGGACTTTTTCCCCCAAACAAATAGAGGTGACAGCCACTGAGGACAGCACATCCAAAACCAAGTGCCTCACAGTATTCAGCTGGCACAGGGGGCAGAGGCTGCCATAATTGGTACCTAGGATCAAATGCATGCCATGAAATGCGGCCATCACGGTCCTGTTTGATTACATAGATCCATTCTTCTGCTATGCCAAGGCTCTTTCTCAGGGAATAGAAGAAATTTCCAGCCAAAAGACGGTACCACCTTTTACATACAAGCCTGAGTTTTCGATGGAAGACACGTGGAACCCGAATTAAGCAAGCAATAGCAAGGTCATCCGGAAGACCAGGTATCAAAGGAATAGGTTCCCGTCCTTTCTCACTTTTATGAGACTTTCTCTTTGTAGGATGAATGGTTGCTTTGATTTCTGGTTGACCACAATGTCTGGTACCCGGTACATATTTCTTAGCATCTATCACAGTGAGACCCACATCGGCTACACAGTAGCATGCTGAGGTTTCAACCTACAAAGACACAGAAAATTATCCCTTAGGTAAATCTCATACCTCCCTGCAATGGGAAACACAAATTATTGTTATACGCAAATTTCAAGCATGTCCATTCATTCCCTCACTATTATATAACAAGAGCTGACATACAAGTACAGCCAACTCACCAAGCAAACATGTCAATCAGCAAAAATAGGCAAAAATGGAGAGCCAGCAATTTTTTAACTAGGGTTATTGAACAAGTAGAAGATTATGAGACTTGAATGGATCAAGAACACTGAAACAAAAACTACGAAGAAGTAGTAAGGAACATGGGGCATTGATAAAAGGAGAAGCCCATAGAATAAAAATATGTGCCTTCCATGTACAACAGGCAATCTCCTCTATATATCATGCCACATATATGCCCTTATGATGAGGGTGGCAGATATCCCATCGTTGGAAAAATATAACATTTTGCAGACTTCTCATCATTTGACAGTCTGCAGGCATTTGCAAGAAAGTTCTTTGTAAAGGATCTGCTGAATGGGCTCTGAGGGTTTGGCAGTATGCATTGAAAGGTATAAAGACTTTCTCCATTGCTAAAATAGTCTTACTCTTTCTTTATTTTTGTGGAATCTCCATGTTTGCCATTCTTTTGTAGAGAAAAGCTGAACAGGTAAAATGCATCAATAATTTTTTTCAGTAAGACTCGGAAGAATCTCATTCTGAGTCCTGACTTGTGTCATGCTGTTTCCTACGTATCAAGAGCTTCAAGGCCTTTGCAACTTTGTGCTAATCAGAAAATATGAACTAGAAAAGAAAAGTATCCCAACTCTATTTTTCACTTCCTAAATGGGAGTACTTCTAGAAGCATTAGAATCAAGTACCAGAGCCCCAAGAAAAAGACAGAATGCACCTGAACCTCTCGCTTCAGTAATGGACAGAAAGTAAAAATATACACCATACAACTATCATTCACATTCTTCTGGATCTGATTGGGCCATACAGTAAAATGCAAAGAACATTGTACCATAATAAACCAAACTTGTGGCGTACATGTTACCATGATATCCTAATCCTGCAAATAAAGTGATGCAGTACCGATAAAGATCTAAATGACAACTAAAACAAAATAATTTCTGAATGGTTAATGACACAAGAAGTCAAGTAGATAGTGTTTGAAAATTTTCCATTAATAATGAAAAAGGGGGGCTGCAAACTGCAAGTTTAAACTCCAATCTCTGTGATGCTTTTGTAATCCATTTCTATAGTCCCCTTGTACAATTGTGCTCCTCTCTAAATGCCTATCTTTCCCTTTCTACCTTGAATTAAGCATGTGAATAGCAGTAAAAGGCCTGTGATTATTTGCTGCAATGTAAATGGTCATGGTTGTACAACCAGTCTGATTTTATTTGTCATTCAGTTAATGACAACAAATGTATTAAGCTCTAACTGACAAGTATTTTTTTCAAAAGAGATCATCCATCCATATTTACATGTTTTTGGCTAGAGATACCTTTGGAGGAATTAATGCTCATTTTGTGTTATGTTTCATAAGACAACAAACTCAAGTGACAACAGAATCAAGGGCAAAACAAGTGAAGACAAACCTAGTAAATTGGATATATTGTAACTGAAATCTAGTCGTTGGCCCGAAATGCAGACTTGGGGTCCACTTAGGTGTCCACCATACACATTGTAGTGTAGTGTCGGCAATTCAATCCCTGGGTTACAGGGAAGGTCTCACCCAAGGTGCAGTGCAAGGACATTAAGATAGCGGAAGACATCTAAAGAATAGAGGACGCAACTCAAACTGTTCTAACATCCATCCCAATCACTAACATAACCATTTTAACATCCCCTCGATTACTATCAAATTTATCTACTACGGTCTCCAAAGGCATAACAGATTCAATCCATGCAAGTTCATACATTAGCATCATAAGTTACAACTAACAGTACATAAGTATCATCCATATAAATGAGACATACAAAATAAATTTCAAGGGATGTCACCATTCCATTAATTTCTACCAAAATCAGATACATTGTTCAGCAGAGGACAAACATGACATTCACAGCTTAGCATCCTACTAAACAGATCAATACATGCCAACAAACAGAACCACAAAGCCCTAGCCCAGTCTCAACCAAGACAACCCACATCAGTAGCAACAAGCCAATGCAATGACCAACCAACCCAACTCGAAGTGTTAGTCACTTCATTTTATAGCCGCATCCCTAGGCAGGTCGTGGATCCAGATGATGATATACTATTGACTACCCAACAATAAACTTCACTCTCTACCACCAGCTCCCTTCTGACATGTCCAAGCTGTATTTACCTTTCCACTGCCTCTTCTCCTTGGAGTGAGGAAGTGCGTTTGTCAATATTTGCCATCTCCTATGCCAGCCACCTTTCCTAATGTGTCGAATCTGTTGCATCCTCTGCAGCCCTGCTGCTACTTTGTTCACTAAGCGCCAACATGACCTTTACTGAAAAACGAAGGGGTCAACACTAGTGTTCATATTATAAGTCAAATCTACTATCAATATGGTGACAGGGAAAAGAAGAATTATAGGATAGCTATAAATTAGCCTGGCAGCATTGTTGTCATCTATGTTAACTAGAGACACCAACAAAAGAACTTGACCAATTCAACTATAAGACAAGGGCAAATATAAGCCTGGTGGGCTAGATTGGCTGGTTGAGTTCTTTGAGCTTCATGTCAAAGGTCTTGGGGTCAATCCCCAAGCTCACTGCCTCTGATGTGTTGCCTCACTCAATGTCCCTACTGAGTCAGGCACCATAATCAATGTTAATGGGTTTAAATCAGGTACCATCCACAAAATGTGGGGAATTGCTCGAGGGTTTCCCCGCAAGGTTTTATTTGGAAAAAAACAAGGGAAAATACCAAAAACTCCAAAACTAAAGAGAGTATATATATATATATTGCCACTTCTTACAGATAATTAGTGATCTGTAAATTGCCGTGGATATTCCCCTGGAACAGTTCATCACAATAGATCTGGTAAATAACTGAAATCTTTATTATCGAGGATTTTTTTTCCTTAAGATATCCAGAATATTTAGTTATTGATTTTTCTGCTTATGCACGAAATAGATAAAATGCGGAAAATAGAGAACAGTAAAATACAATCACACCATCCACAAATAAACACAAGATATGACCTCGTAAACCCAATACAGGAGAAAACCCAGCTAGAAGGTGAGGTTGCTTTGCTCTCTTTTCTCTGGTATAGAAATGATGCAAGTACAAAGAAAGAGGCACTCTCTGTGGAGTTGCCTTTGACCTGTGGCTTGTATGGCTGCTACAGAATCTCTCCTCCTCTGTTATGCTCACAGAATACCAGCTATGGAACAAGATACAATTGTTGAAATTAATGCAGTTGCAAAAGCCATTCTCCTGAAGATGGAAAAGACCCTAGTTGTAGACTAGGGCCCCCAGCACACTCCTGGGGTTTCTTGGTTTGAGACCAAGCAATGAGTGCCATGGCAAAAGACCCTTGTGAGGGCCCRTGGTAGATGACTGGGGTTCTTGGTCTAGAACCAAGCAGCAAGACCCTTGTGAGGGCCCTCAGTAGATGACTGGGGTTCTTGGTCTTGGACCAAGCAATAAGTCCCTAGATGTGTCTAGGGCCCCTGGATGTGGTCCAGGGAATCCTTGCCCGGTGCTTGGATTGATCCTTCGATATATTCCTTGGTGGTTGACATAAGTCCCTAGATGTGTCTATAGCCCCTGGATGTGTTCCAGGGAACCCTTGCTTGATGCATGGGTTGATCCTTGGTCTTGTACCTTGGTGGATAAGACCCTAGATGTGTTATAGGGCCCCCAGATGTGTTATGGGGCAACCTGGTTCCTGACCAGGTAAATCTTGGTGTAATACCGAGATGTGTTGATATGTGATCCTCTTCTTCTCTCCTGGGATGTATCTAGGAGTGTCTATGAAGATGGACTTGATCACATTGTTGAGGTACCCCCTTATGCGGTGATGATAAAGTTTATAGGTCACTATGAGACATATGTGGACATGTTTTGCCATTATGTAACTCTCCTTGACTTTGTCTTAAAAGGTAACCCTTTGTTGTTTGCCTTCACTCTTGTTTTATGTGATGGGGATCTTGTTTTATGTGATGGGGATTTTATTTATGGGATTAGGGTTTTATATGTAATTAAAGTTTGAATTAAATATTAATTGACATATTAATTAATATTTATATTAATTAAATGTCAAAAATTAATTATAATTCTATTTACCCTAACCCCTCTCCCGAACTATAAATTAAACCCTACCTTTTGTCTTTTTGTTCATTCATTCCACTCACACTCTCTCCCCTCTCTCTTTGTTGCGGCTACTTTCTCTTGTTGGTGCGGCCTCCCTCTTGGGTATCAGTTTCAGATGTTGATTGGTCTTGGAGTTGGCTGGCAGCTTCTCCTTGGTTTTTGCTGATGCATAGGGTGCTTGCGGCCCCTCCTTTTTCGACTGCCAGATCCGCTATGTAAGAGTTGTGGCCTTGACTGCCATGACTATGTAACAGTTGTGGCCCCCTCTTCTACTTGACTACCAGAACTGCATGGAGAGTCGTGGCCTCTCTATCTTAGACAGCCTGTAGCCACGGCCTCTCCCCTAGCTACTGTGTGTTGAACTAAAGTCCCTGTGGGGTCTTCTTGTTGCTCTTTTCTATGAAGGGTTTGCCTTTTAGCTTGGGGAGAGTATGTCGTCCAGAACTGTGGAAGGATTTTTTCTTGAGGTTGACACTTGCTGTCCAGTTATTCCTGAAGTGAGATTCTGCTTTTGATTATGGAGGGTTTGACTTTGATGCTTCCATATCTGAGTTTTGTTTGCTTGTGGAGACATTGGTATTTCATGTTGGAATTTGTGTAGTAAAGCTTAACAGTAATATCTTTTAAATTTCAATGAGTAAAACAACTAGATCTATTGTTCAGACATCAATCTTCTCTTACTTGACCAGTATATAGATAAAGAATAAGAGTGTAGAGCAGATCTGGACTAAACACAACCAGTGTACTATTTGTTGATTAGCAAATCTTTAGAATATCTAAACAGTAATCAATGTTAACACAGACTTCATTTATCTCTGGATCTGATGCTAAGTAGTAGCTCAAGATCAGATCTAAGTAAAAGATCTGATACAGTTTTGAAATAAAAGATTCAAATTAGAAATAGATCTAAACAATAATGACTGAAGAACTCAATAGCAATATCCAGATCTGATAATCTATGATAATTAAAGCYAATACATAGATCTAGTTAGATCAAACAATACAGAACTCACATTAATATTCAGATCTGAAGATTAAGAATAGGTAGCTTACCTTGTCCTGCAACCTTACCTCTGAAGAAGTCACAGCCAACATATGAGATGTAGAACCATTTGTGATTATGCTCAGACAAAGACTAGGTCATAGATCCACCTCATGGGTTGAATCTCTTTCCAAGAGAAGAAGAACTTTCTTGCCACAAAGGGGATAAAAACCATAGAGACTTCACACAGTCAAACCCTCAAACAAAGGAGACTTGAATCATCCAAAAACCTCACTCAGTAAAACTGTGGATAAACCCTCACACAAACAGAAAGCAAAACACTCAAACCCTCACATAAAATTCTGTGGACAAAAGCCTTCACACAAGGTAGGTTGGGAAAAGGCCAAAAGCTCAAAGAAGGAGGTCACGGTCAGTAGTCACCCACAGCAGAAAAGAGGGCTGCATTCACAGTCACACTACAACAGCAATATAAAAAAGGGGGCCGCACCTAGTTCACACAGCAGGGGGAGGGGCCGCATCTATATGCCACACACAGCAGAGGAGAGGGGCCGCATCTATATGCCACACACAGCAG